>JAJHUR010088973.1:0-30159 GCA_027495735.1 Lutjanus campechanus | reverse complement strand
ATCAAAGCCAAGTCTATTTTTAATATAAATTATCCCTAATCCCATCTGTTTTTTCCTTTTTTGCTGATCCGAAAAAATTATCTGATCCATGACTCAAAACCTTGATATAATCCACACTGCGAATTTTGTGATCCGTTGCACCCTGATTAGAATGCCATAATTGACCAATCAGAATTGAGTATTAAGTATCGAGTATTAGTAGTAAAAAAGCTGTGTAATGCCCTGTCAGATTGTAGCAGTCATAATTTTAGACTTTTTTCACCAACTCCGATCTTTTTCTGCCACTAGGTTACGCCAAACCAGGCAATCCGCAGAACACCACACCTGGAGTCAACAGCGGGCCCCTCCTCATCCCTCATGGCTCCACGCCTTCTACCCCCATCCCACCCCAGGCCTCTCCTGCCCAGCCAACTCCCACGACCCCTATCACACCAGTATTCCCTGGCATGGTGCCCTCTCACAACCCTAATGCCCCGTCTCCTTCCCCTGCTCCATCTCCCTCTGTGATCAAGGCAGGACCACAGACCCCCAGTGGCCATGCTACACCCACACCCTCCTCTGTTATCAAAGCCCACACCCCTTCAGGTACCCCTTGTGGGACTCCCATCCCCGGTAGCTTCTCCTCTTCCCCCTTCCACGCTGTTTCCCGACCAGGCACCCCCGCTACCTCCCGCAGCGACCCCTTAACTCAGACGAACTCCATGGGCTCAACACAGCAGAAGGTTTTTCCCACAGACCACCAGGCAGGACCCACACTTCCTGGCATACACCCACAAGCAGGTAACCTCTCTGGGTCTGTGATCCGAAGTTACACCCCTTCTGGACCGCCACCATCCACTCCAGTTATTCCAAACTGTTCCACCCCAGGTCTCAGTCCCAAACCTTCCCCGGCTCACTCTGCGCAGGTTCAGGCCGCCATGGCAGGAGTCCTGAATAGACACGCTGGGGGCAGTGGCAGTAACAGCCCAGTACCCTCTGCTTTTAAGGGCACCTCTCGCTCTGGCACACCGTCTGTCAGCTCTTTGGTGGTGCCGGGTTCTGCGCAGGCTGCCCTGGCACGTTCCTTCGGTCTGTCGCACCCCTCGGGTTCTCCTCAAGTCTCACTCTCTAGTCCAGTTGCAATCCCTGGCCTCCAAGCTCTGTCCTCCAGCCCAGCACCCTCACATTACCCTGGCCTGTCCCCCTTCCCCTCCCTTACTTCTTCTCTCCCTCCTTCCACCATCCCTGCATCCATGCCCTCAATGCCTCCCACCAGCAACATTTCAAACCATCCACCGACCTCCATCTACCAAGGCTTGGCGCCCAACGCTGCGCCCAACGCAGCCTCCCCGTTTGGTCTGGGCCTCACCTCTGCTCCCTCTATATTCCCAGGCCTCCAGCCCGGCCCCAGCCCTGCTGCCTTCCCAGGATTGGGGGTTTCAGGAGGGCATGGTGCTGGGAGCCCTGTGTTGTCATCTTTCATGGGACTGCCAGGGGCCACGCCATCTTCAGTCGCGCCAGTGGCACCGCTGCAGGCAGTAGCTGCTGCTGCTGCTGCTGCAGCTGGAGTTCCATCTTCATCGCCTGTTTTACCAGGCTTCGCGTCTGCTTTCAGCTCCAACTTCCAGCCTGGGTATGTGAGCTTTGAAAATATTTACTGGCCAATATACAGAAGTCATGTCATATGGATAATCTGAAAGAAACTAATGAGAAGTAGATCGAATTATTTAATGTGTGGTTGTATAAGGAACTTATGATAATCATTGTATTGGTTATAGCTGATGCTGGTCAGCATGCTTCCAGTTTGGAGAAGCAGAGAGGGGCACCAGCACTGAAGCTATGCAATATACATGACAGGCTCAACAACAAAAGGTATTTTAGCCACTTAAAAAAGGTCCACCTAAAAAAATCAATATCACTGTAAGTGCACTCTATATTCAGAACATTTTTACTGCTATTTTGCCACCAGCCATCCTTTTCCAACAGGAAACTACAGTACTGTAGTAAAAGCCAAATGTCGCTCTCTCAAAACCAACCAAACTCAAACACACAATTTGCTGGTCTACAGCTGCCTCAATCTATTAGTTTATTTGTGTTGCTGTCTGACTTTGGTGAACCTGAACTATCTTTTTAAAACATCAAAGTCACAGAATAACACAGACAGACTAACAGATCAAGGCAGTGGTAGATCAGCAACTCCCATGTTCTTCAAGGGAAAATTACACCCATTTCACCCATGGACTTAGGTTGGTTTGGAGAGAGCAGTATGTGGCTTATATAATGGTGGTCTACTGTGGGAAAAGGCTGTCTGATGACATGGTAAAGTGGTGAAAATATTCTAAATGTAGCACACACTTAAACTGATATTGATATTTTTTAGGTGGACCTTTTCAATTGGCTAAAATATCTTTAGTTGCTGATCCTGTCCACAGCAGTTCATAGCTCAACTTCATACACTGGTAATCCTACTGCTGTCAGCGGTGTGCCAACCCTCATTTGCTGTAGGTAATTCACTGACTGTGGATAGGTACCTCATACAACCCCAAATTAAATAATGCAAACTATCCTTTTAATGATTTCATATTGATTTCCAAATAAAATTTAATTTAGTCTACACTTAGTCACATTTATATTTAGTCAGACTTGTCAAACTCCATACTACATGCCCGAGAGCGCCTCCAGATTTTGTTATCCATGTCTAGCTGCTAAATGTCAACATATGCTATATAGTATCTCAATATCACATATCCTTTGCCAGCAGTTGCATGCTAGCCGAGTGGTTATAGTTAGTAACATTAATAGTAGCAGCCAAGCAGCATGCTGTCATTTGCTGTCATTGATTTGGACTTGAAACCTCACTTGTAGGCTGAAACAACCCTTATTGTTACCTCGACATTATTGCTTATTTTGTAGATTTTTTTTAATATAAATTTAACATAAATTGTTTGATTGTTCCACACTTGAATATCTGCCATCACTTTTTTCTAGACTTCTGTGTTCAGGGCTATTGAGATTTATTAATTATTAAACTATTACTATAACCAATTATCAAATGCAGAAGCAATTATGTGCTATGATAACAAGTATATACATTTATAAAGTCATATACATTTACAACTGGTTCTTTGAGGACAACCATACTGCTGATGTAGCCCGGAATGAAACTGAGTGTGACAACCCTGGTCTACATGGAAAGACTATAGCAGCAACTAAACATCATATTTTACACCCCATTTCTAGTAACCACAGTAGTTAGTCGTTAAAATTGGCTCCGGGCTAATTAGAGCATGTGACACTGATTTCCAGTGACGTGTACAATGGCGTCATAAACCATGTCCGTAGATTTTCCACTTTAGACTTTATGTGCTAGGTGGAAAATTTTGCCTAGTGCAAAGTCCACTTGTACTCGTGGTCTGGAGTGTCCACCTCAAGGAGTTGTTTGCCGACTATAGGATGATAATTGTCGGCCATATATTCAGTACTTTATCTTGTCAGTGTACAAGTGTTGCAAGTGCAAGCCTGACTTTCCATGCACTCAAGAGGCACGCAGTGTTATTCTTGCAAGAACTACTGAATGAGTAAGCCAGTTATACTTTTTAATGTGTATACATGGGGAATGGCAAAATAGAATAGAGTAAGAAAAACATTAACGGATGTACACATAAAATAAATGGTATATCCAACCACACACTCCCTGTATACTAGTGTTTTGCTACTACTGTGATGCAAGAAAAAACATCCACGCTCATACATACATTTGTATATTCATTTAAACTATAAACAGAAATATTGGCACATTATACAGGATAATCACACCATGCACACAGACTTAAAGACAGTTTGGGAAAGGTGCTTATTCACTTTGTAGTGGAGAGGAACATGGGAGCAGTAACTTCCTGAAGTCTCTGCTGGTTGCCTGGCAACTGGTTAGAAATACTCCAGCACATTGGACAAAGCCTCTGTGACGTGGCTTCAACCACATTGTCTTTTTTATGTGTTAATAAACGTGATGTAACACATTATTTAGTAAACTGTAAGGGTGCTGGTTGTTGGATTCCATTACCATTAGACAGAGTCAGGCAAGCTGTTTACCCGTTTCCAGTCTTTATGCTAAGCTAAGCTAACACAATGCCAGTTCTGGCATTATAATGAAACAGACAGATATGAGAGTGATAGCAATCTTTTCATTTTCCTCTCTGTCATGCATATTTCCTAAAATGTTGAACAATTTCCTCAACGAACAATAGAAACAGTTATTATATAGTCACGTAAATTGTGTTCCTGTTTCCAATCTACCAGGGTATGTATTGAAAGAGGAAGAAGTGACACTTAATTTTATCACATTAAAATTAAAAATAATATCTGTAATCACTGTTAGTAGCATTTTGTTGTATAACCCAGTGGATAACAAGTTATGTGAATTGTATAATTTTATAATTAAATAAGCTTTATGTGTAATCTGACTGTAATTATTTTGCATTTTTCAGGTTGAGCAGTGGACTCCAGCCTCCAGGAAGCAGCGGGTTCCCCGGCTTGCTGTCCTTCCCTGGGGTTCCGGGTTTCTCTCCCTCTGCCTCCCCTGCTGCCCTCAGTGGCCTCCACAACCCAACCATGCAGTCTGCCCTGCTGCAGGTACACACACCTGAGTAAAAGTATTTGAATGCCAGGTTGATAAAGCCTCCGTGCTACAAAAACACTGTTCTTCTTTGTCTTCTTCTTTCCAGGCTCATCCCACATCTGCTCTGGAGAGCTTTCCTCCTCAGCCCAACAGCTTCACCAACTACCCACCTGGCCCAGGAAACCCCTTCCCACTTCAACCGGGACTGCACCCCCAGCTGGGCTGGCAGTGAAATTACTCACAATACACTTTGAAACACAGAGTTCACTTACATGAGACCTCTGTCATACACACCCTGCCCCACCCCTCAGCAGCTGACAGTTTTATTTTTTGTCCTTGAACCCTGAGATGCCCAGGACAGATTGAAGAGTTTAAGTGATGTGTGTTATGTTACAGCCAAAGTAACTTACCACTGCAAGGAACACTATTGTGAAAACAGTTAAAATAGTGTGCAGGGGAGATGGTTTATGTCTTATATTATTCATAGAGAACAGTTGTAAATATCAATTGTCAAAGTTATTAGGTTCTACAAGTAGACTGTGACTCGTTTTAATGTTAGCTGGACTTTTTAATCAAGTTTATCGACATTTATTAGTGAATAATGAATTATAGAAGAAGTGAGAAATGTACATGATATCATGTAATGACCTGACAGTATCCTGATGTAGTATTTCATGTCCAGTCTCGGTGGGAAGGACACACTTGTGATACTGATCAGTTGTCCTGAATTGAATATTGTATAATGACATGAAATTTTTAGGTGACACAGTCGTATTTTGAAGCAGGCACACCATGAATATTTTTAATCCTTGTGCTGTGTCAAGGATGGAACTTGCATATGGCAGCTTCCTTAATGTTTGTGGGGTTTTGTTTTTATTTAGTTTATTTTTTTTCGGTGAACACACACTTGTGGCTTTCAGCAGTTTACATTTTGTATGTTTACAGAATTCCTTTGACAGATTTCACTGTTGTTACAGTATTTGACTGTATGCAGATGTTGCTGAGAACAACCTTAAGCATTTGTTGATTGCTATAAATGTGTGTATTCTTCAGTAATGCTTTGCAACATAGTGAAAATTGTAACTTTCCTTAATTTACTGTACACCCCAGTACCCTCAGAGATGGTTACTTTATTGTTTGAAAGTAATAGATATGTTGTTTTTACACTGTGTTCTTTTTTTTTTCTTTTCTTTTTTTTTTGCCTTTTTTGTATTTGCACCTGTTTTATTATTTTGTCAGTAAACTGCTGGTTGCTGTAACTGTTGCTGTGTCCCTATTCTTCAGGAAAAGCCCCTTCAAGGTCCAATATGTAATATTTATCATTGTATATTTATGAATAGGGAATTTAGTGACAGAATATGTCAGAAATTACATATAATCCTAAGTATTATTGTATAATCACCTGAAAATAAGAAGTGTTGTGTTTTTGTTATGTAAGAATGAGCTGTTATTATCTACAGAGAATCCTACACACTCGTCCTTTAAAATAAAATTACTGGAGAAATTTAATGCAACTTAGTCTCAATTACAAAGACAGTCTAACAGTTTCAAGGGCGGTGTCTATACTGACTGGGTTGCCCAAGAATAATCTACTATAAGAAACAACCACCCATAGGAAAATGTTAACTTATTTCTTTCTTATAGCATTATTATAGTTATGTTATTAATGTCACCTGAATAAGATACAAAACAGATTATTGTTTGGCCCTGACCTCCTGATAGTGCGTGATACCTAAAATTAGGACGGTGGAAAGTATGAACTCAACCAATAAATAGTTCCATCTATTAAAACTGCATATAGGCAGAATTTGGCTTTGACTGCGGTCCCCTATGACCCCAATACATTGGTATTTTTGAAATTAGAAAGAGAGAAAAAAACAGAAACCCACCAGAAACAGGAAACAACCATATTAAGCAGTCGTGACATTCCTCTTCTGTTTATGTGACCTTTTTAAAAAAGATGTGGGGAAAGATCAAAAGAGGTCAAACAGTCTGATAAATTCCAAGAGCTGTAGGTTAAAAAGCTAATTAATGTGGTAGGTTCCTGTGGACATACTTTATTTTATCAACAAAGAAAAGGTTAGGACAGTAAGTAAAGGTTCATGGACAGAGAAAGTCTCAGTTAGGATTCATCAGGATAATTATAAACTATTAACTACTAAAGTAACCAGATAACTGAATCTGTAGTGAATGCTGTGGTCACCATTTCGCTTCATTTACGCAAAATTATTATTTTATTGTCTAATTTCTGTTATTTCATATTATTTACAGTCTACTTAGAGTTCTGCACGGTGCTTATCATGAGTGCCTGTGATATTGCACAACACAGTTGTTGCTATCAGTCATGTGTCAGATGATCACAAGACCTCTGTTGTGGTATCTCATGGAAACAATTCCCATTTTCCCATAGTTTCCATCCAGGGTAATATAATTAACATTTTCCGCGTAACCAAACCTATTAAATTGACACCTGCATTGCACTGGACATTTTATTAGTTAAGCATGTAAAAATGTAAAATAAATAATTAAAAAGTGTCTGCTATTTCATACAAATCTTAAATTAAACTAATGACATTTACTATAATGTTCCCATGTTCTGCAACAGGTGTAGGAACAGAAATGTTGAATTTCTGCTATCTGTTCTTCCTTTTCTTTTGTTCTTTCTATGCTCTTGCAATCGGTCACATTAAGTATTCAGTTTCTGCAGACACCATAAAGCATTGATAATATCGGTGGTTCTCCACAAAAAGAGTGTTCAGAAAATTAAACTGAATTAAATGAAGTCATCTTAATATTCCCACTGACGTCAGGGTTTTAAATAGGACCTCATTCTAGTGCACTCTTGGAAATAAATGTGCCAACTAGAACCATATAGGGTTCTTTGTCATGATCCCGTAGGATAACCCTTTATAAAGGTTCCACATGGAACCATTTCAAGGGGATCTACCAAGAACCCAACATAAGGGGTTACATAGAACCATCTGTGGAAGGTTCAACCCAGAGCCCCCTATGAGAGGTTATAAGAGAACCCTTCTATTAGTGTAATAGTTCCACCCAAAACCCACCCATCCTTTCTTCTAAATAGGATTCTTCATAAGCAAATGGCTCTAGGTAGATCCCCAGCCCTTCAGGGAGAACACTTTTGGAACTTTTATACAGGAGTGTAAGAAGTAAATTATTTTCTTTATTATATTTTAATTGGGTTGGGACTGGTAAGACTGACTGCCCTGTCAGACAGTGTCTTGGTCCTAATGTATTAATCATTTTTTAAAAAAAATGCAGTTATCTGAAATATATTTTGTATCCTGTATCCTATTCTTTATAAGACTGTAGTTTTATTTTTCCGGTTACGTGCTTTCATCATCATGTTAATTGTTCTTTGTTAATGATCAATGATCAACAGACCACACCTACACCTTCTTCTCTGAGCCTTATAGCTTTAAAAGGCTGGGTGATTTCACCCTCATTAGTCTCACTTCAACAAACTCCTCTGTCAACTTACTTCCTCTCTCACTTTTAACCAATACATGGAAATGGAGAGCCAGATGGAAAGTCAGAGAAGAAGAGGAGCGAGCAAAGATGACTTAATATGTAAGATAAACCATACATTTTCCCTTTCTGTACTGTTTCCTGAACTGTAATGTTACATAACTGGTTGTGTTAAAAAAGTAAAATATTAACAACTTGATTTGGCTTGAGGCTTAGATCAACAGTGTTGTTTACTCTTCCATGAGTTCCATGTTGAGTGTACATTGTCATTATATTGTCAGTTGTGTGAGCATTAGTGTTTTATGTATGCCGTGCACGTAGCAGCTCACCTGTGTAGGTGGAAAGCAGCCGCAGAGGCTGTGGGGCAAAGTAGAACTTTGTTGTCATAGAGACAGAAATCACATGTCACTGAGATAAGGAGTCCCAGAAGCATGTGACTGTGAGTGTTTGTATGTGTCTGTGCCTGTTTTCATGCTCCGTGAAGTCAGGAGAGAACAGACCTGTCATATTACACAGTTGGCTTTGGCTCGTGTGTAAATGTTCCTTAATTTGGTTGCTGATTAGAGCTTGTTTTCATATCAGAGGCTTTGCAGCATAATCGTTTTTTGGGCCTTTGTTATGACCAACCTGTTTGACAGGATCATGTTACATACATACAACTGTGTACACATCATTTACATTCATCCACTATCAATCAGGTATTTGTTTGTGACACAACATAAATCAATAAAGCATGAATTGGGTGCACAGATTAGGAAGAATTAATTAATCAGTGGTGGACAGGAACAAAGTACGTTTACTTGAGTGCTGTACTTAAGTATCTGTACTTTACTTGAGTATTTGTTTTTTGGGAACTTATGACAAGCTTCTGTAAATGCACTGTGAAAACATTACAGCAATGTATTGACATTAGGAGATGTACTTTGTATTGTATTGTATTTTTGAATACTTAAGTATTTTTTAAAGCATATACTTTTGAATACTTGCTACTACTACTACTGCTACTACTTTCTCTTGTAGTTGAGTAACATTTGACCAGGAGTATCTGTACTTTGACTCAAGTACTGGGGTTGAGTACTTTGTCCACCTCTGGAATTAATTAATGCCTTAGTGAAATTCTTCCCTCCAAACAAACAGATTTTGGTGTTACTTTTTTACTTAGATTACAAAAATGTACAGATGTTTGCTCAGTGTATGCTAAATCAAAATAAAACTGAATCAAAAGGATCCTCATAAACTCTTAACCAACATAGGCATGACCTTTCCCAATAACTCCCACAAATTACGGGAAAGATTGAAAGTGATTTTGCAAGGTTCTGTATTACGCAATAATGCAACTTCACAGTTGTGTGCAAATGTGAAATTTCCATTAGTTCAACAACAGGAAACTGCATTTCACGTGGTTTGACCCAGGACAATAACCAAAGTGGGACAAAGGCCACAAAGTTGAGGCTTTGCGCAAATTAAAATATAAATATCATCCTCTGACAGTGCAGTACTACAGGGTGCTCAAGTGAATGGCTTTCTTGCGCAACATATGCAGATAAAGACTTAAATGCACCCATAAAAGCTGGAAACTATGACACGGTAGTGACACAGACCCTTCCCTTATTTCATGACTTTCTTTTATTGCCGTGGCACTTCATAGATCCTGTTTGCATGAGTAAACATTTTACTGTTTGCACTCTGTGTGTGAGTCGTGTGTGTAGGCTGAGTTTCTGTTAGATCTAAAAACAGAGGTACAGTCCATTAAAAGCAATTTCAAATAATGTTCTGTTTTGTAATGTAATGTAATGTTTGAGTATGATATTAATTACTATTGTTGACACAAAACTTTTATCTATCCAAGGTTTATAAAATGAGCCAGTATGCTCTGTGGTTGAAGGTTTAAGGTCTTCCTTTAGGTCTCCAGTAGTTACTCCTGCAGGACTCTTGTAATTATGCAGGTCCAAAAGACACCACCTCTACTTCAAAACAGGTCTGTAGCTACCATTGAGGAGACAGAGGTATTTTTTTGCTGGGTCTTTTTAATTTTTTTAATAAATACATTTCTTTACATGGTAAATTAAATTGATAAATTGTTCAAACCAGGATCATTTTGGGACCTAAGGCAAACAGACACGGGGCCCTCGACATCCCTTATTCTCCCTGCTTCCTAGTTTTTTTTGTCTTTCAACAGCATGTACACCACACCAAGCAGTTTGTTTAGATGAGTTGGCTTCCTAAATAATTTCTGCAGATGCACAGTGAGATCAGTGAATAGTCCATTGTGAATTGAGAATTGAGAATTCTGGTGTTATTTTAGTGAATGGATGTTTAGAAAGATATAATTAACAAGTGACAAGTAAAAAACAACAACAATAACAACAAAATTTTCCTAACCACAAGTTTATGAGTCATTATATGGGGCCTTTGGAGGCTTGGGGCCTAAGGCACAGTAAGTGGGCTAAAATCTCTGCCTAAAACTACTTAGTTGTATCTTGTATTCTGAACAAAAGTTGTTGGGCATCATCTAGTCAACTGAGCTGAACAACGGCTCATAACATTATGTTTGTATTATGTCTAGCTTTTAGATTATGGATTTTTGTTCGGATGAACAAAAACAAAAAAGCTGAGAAAACTCTAAATGTAAAGAAAACTGACTTAAACAGATTTTGAGTTTTGAGCCCAACTCAAACCTTTAAGTTTTGAAAAGGTTTTACCAACTAATAATGAGATTATTGTTGAGATAATTTACTTTGCTTCTTTAGATAAACCTGAATTTTTGAAAAAAAAATGTATTTCAAAAATTGTTGAGTAAACTCACTGAACTGAAAGTCACAGTGTATAATGGTTAATGTTTTCAGTTACAAAAAAGAAAAACATTTTCAAGCCCTCAATATCTACAATGATAAAACTTTTAGTTTATATAAAAACTTGGCAGTTGTCTTGAAATTACGAGTACTTTTTCTTTTATAGTGAACTTTACTATTGAGAGTTAGAAGACTTGACAGGTAATTGAGGGCAAAACCTGAAAGATACTGTAGTTGTGCTGCTAAATTTGTTTGATGGTGAACGTGATTTCAATGCAAAAACATACCTGAAAAAGAGTCATGTCAAAATTTGCTATATTTGTCTTAGATTCTAGTCCAGTTTCTACTTGTGTTGGCACTGACATTATTTCCTAAGTGATCACTGTTATTCTTAAAATGCATGGATTTATTCTATAGCCTCAAACCCTCCTACTGTAGCTAGCACTCAAGACTTCAGACATACTGGAGTTCTTCTTCTTGACTTTTATGGCAGATTTCCCCTCATTTTGCCCCAGTGGTTTCTTCTTTTTGCTAACCTGTTCTCATCTCTTACTCTGCTATAACAAGGGGGTTTTCCTCTCCACTTTACTGTACATGTGCTGTGGGGTTTTCACAATATGTCAAATACACTCAAACACACACTGCTGTCTCTCTGACTCTCTCTAGCTGAACGGACGGGGTCTCTGGGATGTGTTGGTTGGCTCATAGTCATTCTATCTGGCCTCTTCACAGTTCTTCTCTTTCCCATCACCATCTGGTTTTGTCTGAAGGTGAGTGAAATCAGGAAATCAGCACTCAGTGGGTTGATGAGCACAAACCATTTCCTTTGCATGCGAATGTAAACTGAGCTTGTACTGTGTGTGGTTTTCCTGCTGGTGTTGCAGATTGTTCAGGAGTATGAGCGTGCTGTCATCTTCAGACTCGGGCGAATTACAGACAGGAAGGCGAAAGGACCAGGTAGAAATATGAAACAAATCATTTTTAGAACTAACAGTGGAAAATATCCCTGCATCTGGGAAATCATTTGTGATTACAGAGGTAATCTAATATCTAATAATTCAAACTGAAAATCCATGCTTTTACAGGAATTTTCTTCATTTTGCCATGCACTGATTCCTTTGTGAAAGTGGATCTGCGAACAGTTTCATTTGACATCCCACCACAAGAGGTAGAACAATACAAAACTATCTGAGGAAATTACTCTTCTGCAGCATTATAAGTGATTTCAGTTCAAATCTGCAGATGCACACACACACAAACTGTCACGACTTTCTACCCTATAGATCCTGACCAAGGACTCAGTCACAGTGTCTGTGGATGGAGTGGTGTATTTCCGGGTCAGTGACCCCATCGCCTCTGTGGCCAATGTGACAAATGCTGACTTCTCCACTCGTCTGCTGGCTCAAACCACCCTCAGAAATGTCCTGGGAACTAAGAACCTGGCTGAGCTCTTGTCAGACCGTGAGGGCATCGCTCACAGCATGCAGGTACACCATCTAAAGCCCATTTAAGTTGGGATGTTTCTGTTTTTGTATTCATATGGTTTAAATTTGTTGTGCTAACAAAGCACCAAAATGATTTAATATTGGTATATAATTAAGTGAAATATATTTCCACATTCTCATACTGTACTTTTCATCTTTCTCTCTCTTTATTTTTCACTAAACTAAGTTTTATGAACTTAACAAAAAACAAAACAAAAACAAAACTATAAATCAAAAGGTTCAGTTTGTGCTGGAAATAGAAGCTCTAAAATTATACAAAAATACACTTCAGTTGAAGGGAATAATCTTGGTGTATTAAATCAGTGATTGATTAAGGTAGATGCAATCTTTTTTTTTTTAACTCTGCAGAGGTAATCATGGAGCTGGCTTTTCTGAATAATAATGAGCAACTTTGGATGGAAGAAATATGTTTCCATCACGTTATTTGTGCTCTCCCAAATAATGTATTTGAATATGGGTGCATCTAATAAGTGCTACAACCAAATTGATAACCTAATTATAAACCGTTTTTAATTAATTTACAAGGGTAATGTTACTGTAAAGTAACATTTTTCAGCAGCTAGCTTCTGTTTAGCAAATTACTACTGACTTGATAGTCTGACCCATTTTATTTTTGGCATAAAAAGGTATCTTCAACCTTTTTTTTTTTTTTTAACTCTGCAGAGGTAATCATGGAGCTGGCTCTTTCTGAATAATCTGTGAACAAACTTCTCTTTTGTTCAGTACAGATATAATGATTGTTGAAGGTTTCTCTCAAAGGAGGGTGCCACATCATTTGCAAGAATTGTGACATTTGGTTGCCTTTAATGGACAAATATGCATGAATTTCATCTGTGGGTGTTATGGAATAATCAGTGTTAGCTACAAGTGTAAAGTTCTTCCTCTTTCTGTCTTTACAGTCTAACTTGGATGAAGCCACAGACAACTGGGGCATCAAGGTGGAGCGTGTGGAGATTAAAGATGTGAAGTTGCCACATCAGCTGCAGAGAGCCATGGCTGCTGAAGCAGAGGCTGCGCGAGAGGCCAGAGCCAAGGTCAGGATGTGTGATATGACACATAGAGTGAATGCATATGTTGTTAATTAACAAAAGTTCACTGTAATGCACATTATTTAGAGCACATGCATTTGCCCACCCCCCCCACCCACAAAAAAACATGAAAGTAGCAGGACTTTTATTTTGACAAACCACTTGCCTGAAAGCCTCACTACATTATATCCCATTACATTCTGAATTGTTACCTGGCGCCTGAATTTTGTGTTTTCTTTCACATAGACTTTCCACCATAAATTGATGCAGAAAAGGCACAATAGTTGCAAATAAATTCATGTTTGAAATGAACTGTTGGACTCAAAATGTCCATGGGGAGGACCCCCGCTTAATATGTGTCACCCCAAAGTTGAAATGAAACCTTCACTCTTGCACACACAAGCATTGGACATGTATAAGAGAGAACAAGAGCACTATTTCCATGTGTTTACTTTTAACAGAGTTATAGTCTACTATTCTGACCTCGTCCTTGATCTACATTTACGTAGGTGATTGCAGCAGAAGGTGAGATGAATGCATCTCGTGCCCTGAAGGAGGCGTCCCTCGTCATCGCAGAGTCCCCGTCAGCCCTGCAGCTTCGCTACCTGCAGACCCTCAACACCATCGCAGCAGAGAAGAACTCCACCATCATCTTCCCCCTGCCCATGGATGTCATATCTCACTTCATGCGGAAGTGATCCTTCAGTGACACCTCTTCTAAAGTCACAGTTAACTGAAACGCAGTCAGGTGGGGTCAAGGTACATTTCTGTGGCTCTCTTGTGACACAGACTGCCATGATGAAAGATAAAGCTGCTGTTATATGGTCAACTTTTGCTCAGACTGATAATAAACACACCTTTATGGTTCATATAGTCAAGCTGTGATCAGGCCAGGCCTGCTAACCAATATGATTTTGATTAAATTCCAAGTGGTCTGCATAGTTTACATGTTTTTCACAAAATTTGTTATGAAATTAAGATTATATGATGTCAAAATTATGTAAGAGTGTCTCATTCATGATATTATATGATTTATGTTGATCTGTTGCATACTTTGGTACATTAAAAGTAAAATGTTTAAAACTACCTGTTGAAGTTTTATCGTCATTCAGCTAACAAAGCCTCTGCTGCCTCCTGTCAACACTCTTGAATCCCAAACAAGATGTCTGTCATAGTTTATGTTTTTAATTTCTTCACCATTGGACAGTTTTCTTAAAAATCCTCTGGGCTTCAGGTCAAATTTGTGAAATAAGAGGGCTCTGATTTTCTGATTCTGATAAATTTCCATCGACTAACACTTATTAAGGGTTTTAAAATGAAAGAATTTGTGAAAACCAAAGTGAAACGGTTTCATGAGAATTGAGTTTCATTTTGTGTGTTAGGTCAACATAGGTGTTTTTTTTGTTGACTCTGAACCTCGTGGTGATATAGAACGAGAGAGGACAACAGGTTTAATCTGGATAATTGTTGTCAGAAAGGCCAATATCAACAGACAATCTCTAAATCTGGTGGTCATGTCCAAGTCCAAGTCACTATAAAACATTAATAAAAAGCTGCATATAGTAGGCGACCAGATTGCAGGTAAACATTTCTCTGAACTGAACTGAAGAAGTAGGCCTACTCAGATCCATTAATCAAATAAAAGCAGAAAAGCCATAATGTGAAAATACTCCACTGCAGGTAAAATTCATACATGCAAAACCTTACACTGTAAAAATAATTTTAAAAAAGTTGTGATAACTCCAAATTTCAAGGCAACTTACTGTACTAGATTTTTGAGTTTGGAGCCCAACTCAAACGTTTTGCCAACTTGTAATCTTTAGTTGATTTAATTTAACTTTTCATAATCAGATAAACTTGAATCTTTGCATTTTTGTAACTCTAAGTATTTCTAAAATTATTCACAGTTGGGAATCAGATTTGTCACTATTTGGGTGCCTGAAACTTAAACAGTTTTAATTTAAAATATTAAAAATATCAACCATTATTGTCTCTCACTTCAATGAGTTAAATTAAGTTAATTACTTTTCATTTTTCAATCATTTGAGGTTTCTAGAAGTCAATGATTCAAGTTTATTTAACAAAGAAAAGTAAATTATCTCAACAAAAGATTAGTTGTTGGTAAAACTTTTTCAAAACTTAAGAGTTTGAGTTGGGCTCAAAACAAAACTTTTTTATTTTTTAGATTTCTCAGCTCAAAATTTCAAGGAAGTAAACTTTTCAAGTGAAAAATAACTGTTTTCAGATTGGTAACAATGCATTTTCCAGCTAATTCAAGAGAGTTTTTAAATAGTATATTTAGCATTGGAGAATTGGTATGAAGAATTGAAATCTGAACTAGTAACTAAAGCTGTCAGACAAATGTAGTGGAGTAAAAAGTACAGTTTGCTCCTGAGATGGAGAAGATTAGACTAGCTAACCCTAAATGAAACGTGGACATCACATGACTTTTCTTGAATAATTTTAATACTGTGTTCTCCCCAAAAAGTACAAATAAAAGCATCAACATACCGTGTATACATTACATGTTGAACTATCTCATTCCTCGTCCTCTAGGCCTCCTACGCTACAGTTACAGTTTGACCATCACAAATGCAGAGAGGTAAAAGAAGAGAAAGGGAGAGCGAGAAACAGCAAAGACAGAAAAAACATGCTTCTATTACTTTTGTTGGTGCACTAAGACACAACTCATGTTGTAAATGTATTTACATTCAAACATACAATCAGTGCCAGACCAAACAAATTCAGTAAACTTTGTCTCTGGACCAGATCCATAAGGGGTAATTGTATAGCTTACCTCCACAAATTCAAATTCTAGTGCTGAAAGTTGACAAGCCATGGAAACATTTTGCTACAACAGCATTTAAACATCAACATGGACGCTTCCGTCCCTAATGAATTAGATAAATTACCCATGTTTGTTGTGGGGAGGCTAAACCAAGTGCTACATGTTAATAAATGGCTGCTACATAGTGTTCAGACGAGAGGTCCTTCAATATTAAACAAAATCACATGAATGACTTGTATAAAATGCAGTCATTACATTTTTGACATTCAGCGCATAGTGAGACACAGATGTCCACAGGACACATTGAAGGGTCATTACAATACCAGTTCATTGTTTAGAAATCATAGTCCATTCAAAGGTGAAATGTTAATTTTAAGAAGAAATTGGTAACTTTTCGCTGTCGTTTGTAAACAATAGTCTTTGTTGCATCCTTGTAGGCTGTATTTTTTGCAGCTGAAGTGACCTGATAAATCATCCAATGGCGCAGGTGAACTGTAATCCTAAACATTTGAAAACACAGTGACTTTCTGACTGGAAAATTCTTACAATTGATCATTATGCAAAGACATTCTCAAAATCATCAGTGTAGGTACAAAATAAGTGAGAATTGAGACACATTTCTCAAATCCTATGCTGCACTTGACATTCTTTTGTTTAAGAGCATTTAACCCTGTGTACACATCATCATACAAAAAAAATCTTGAAGATCCATGAAAGATTCATGTTTTACGTTTTCACAACCATCAAAAGTGCTGGTATCGCAATTAAGGATCCACTTAAAAGTCTTTTACTGAAAAACTGGCAACCCAGACACGTCCTCCTTTACATGCTGGTAAAAGGTTACTCAACCTGTAACTGAACAGAAACAGTGACCAGGGCCCCTCCCACCCCCCATCTATTTAACTTAAACAATATCATACTGTATCAGTCGCTAAACCTAAACCTGCTCCCGCTCACCTTATTCACACAGTGGTAATTTTCCTCTGACATCACGCTCAGGGTGGGAAGCTCAAATGCTGTGTTCCATGTTGCAAGTAATTTTCATGGAGAATCTGACAAATCGTTATAATTTCACTGTTTCCTGATTGATTAGCAACTAAAAAGACGATGAAAATATTGAGTGACACGGGTCCACATTTCAGGCTAAAACAACATATTTGCTAACCCATTAGCTAGCATGAGACAGCAGCTGGTGTTAGCATTCAACCACTTACTTTGCTTACATGATACAGTAAGAGAGGATTAAGCGAATTATGACCAATCAGCGTCATGTTTATTTACTTTTACTTTGATCAATCAGGAAGCGGTGATTTGTCAGATTCCCTACGTTTACATGACTTAAAACCTAAAACAGCATTACGACATTTGAGCTTCCCACCCTGAGTGAGATGTCAGATGAAAATGGCCACTGTATGAACATGGTGGATTAGCAATGTTGCTGTAACTGCCAACACAGACTTACCCTCATCCCTTCCTACCGGCCTTGTTTATTTACAGCAGCTCATTTTCATGAATCATCTGAACAGCTTTAGCTAAGTAAATAACTGAGATTACACTGTATAATACTTTAGGTTTCTATGTTGACTTGTTCAAAGCCAGATGAAAGATTTCTATAGGACCCTGAGGGTAAGTTTGTCAGTAGAGTACAGTAGAGGAGGCAGCTATGACATATTGTATGCTATAAAATAATTCTCATTTTTATATACCAAAAGTCGGTTTTATCTGTTGTATTTTATATAAGTTGAAAATCATCTTGGGAAAACATCTTGAGAGTGTATAATGTTCTGTAGAGAAGCTATACAAAAATTAAAATTGAAAGTATTTCTAATCTAAAATTTAGAAAATAATTCCCTGAACAATATATTCTTGCACACTGAGAACTCAGTGTAGCTTGCAAAAGTTTGAACGTAACACTCGGAGGATAAAAAGTGTCATTCAGATAAACAAACCAGAAGCATCAGAAGAGGTTATGAAGAGGTTAACACAGGAAAACAGAGGGTTAACCTGTATTTTTTATAACCTACATAGCTTATAGAGACCCATATCATATCATAAAACAGTCCCCTTAACACCATCTATGTATGCGTCAAAAAAAAGAATCTGCACTATATCTCCTTTCTCCTGGGGTAAATCACATATTCCACTTGTGTCCCATACAGTAGGTGATATTTTCAAAGTTATACAAACACCATTCATCTCCTCCACACCTCAAGCTTAATAAATAGACAAATCACAGCAATAATAAGTTTCACATTAAGACTGGAAGACTTTCACAGTACATGCTTGCTTAAGTAGCAAAATACATGTAACAAATAAGTCACATTTTAAAGAAATTCACAACATTTAAAACAGAGATTCCTGTGTTAGGTTTCCCCCTTAGCTCCCTGGTAGCTGTTTGTTGGTATTGTTGTTGTTGTTGATGCTGTTGAGCTAAAGACACAACAGACTGCACATTCCCGCTGAGGTAAATACAAAATGGCAGACGTAGTTTTTGCAAGTTGACCTGAGGGATCCCGAAAGTGAAGAGTAGCTCATGTAGGAAGACCTGGCAAATGTTTGAACATTGAAGTCCTCTGAATTATGCAGCTAAAATGGCTGGGGTTCCAGGTAGGGTTGTCCCACACAAGTAAAACTATCAGCGTTGAACTAATTACAAAATGTTAAATACACTTTGAGGAAAAACAGCTGAAAAACACGATTTGCTTTGATTTACAAACCAATTCTTTATCTTAAGTCCTTTATGAAATAAAACGTTGCTTCTCTGCTGGTGAGACGGCAGGACGGAGTATAAGGCGCTTTGTTAGGGATTTTTCCAAATGAAAAACAAAACAAAAGACATTTCTGCTGAAAGCTGATTCAGTTCATGACTCAGAATTACAACTCATCTCTTGAAATAGAATTGACTATGAGAAACTAATCCTAGTGAGAGAATATAGCTTATTTTATCAAGGACATGACCGTGTTTTTAACACACCAGAGTGTTATGTTCCGGTACCGAGCGTGTGCTACTTTCCATCTGTACTGTTTCCGTCTGTGCGGTACTCAGGACTACCCATGCAGGGAGGTTTCACTACATGTTGACACTATCTGTGCCACTATCATACAGTATTTACAGTCTACATTTCAAGTTCACATACAAGTTGGGACTGAGCTGCAGTCATCTGCATCCATTTTCCATAGAAAGCCGAAGTCCCTCCCTTTCTGATGGACCACCATGGGATATTACCTTGGAAAAAATATGTATATTAGGCAAAGGGAAGAAACACAATTTTTTGACCTGCTTGAATTGTGCCATGAATTACACATATGATGTTTGTCAATTTAAAAGATAATTTTACAAGTCAAGAAACAGTCATAAAAAGTCATCGTCTGTTGTAAAACTGATGAATTATAAGACAATCAAGATCCGTAATTATAAACCCTATTTTTTTTAAAACAAAAAGGGATGGTGTGTGAAATATAAAACAAACAAACAAACAAACAAAAAAACAGAATGCAATGATTTGCAAAAACTGTTGAAGTTTTGAGAGTGAAATTCTTCCCCATTTTTATTTACTATATGACTTCAGGCACTCAACGCTCCAGCATCTCTGATCTCTGGTTTTTTTCACAATACACAATGACTGCATATTTACAAAAAACAAAAAAGTTTAAAAAGTTTGAACATGAACATATCTTATCTTTGTACCGTATTCAATTGAATACAAGTCAGAAAGTGTTTGCAAATCATTGTATTCTGTTTTTATTTACATTTTACACAGTGTCCAAACTTTTTTGGAACTGGGATTTGTAGTAAGACTACATACATAACGGTCACATACATGACGTCATGACTTTCTCCCTCCAAGCTGAAGCTATGATGCCTGTGTGTCTCCGTGCCAGGATATAATCACACAAGCAATGGATCTTGCTCGTTCTTTTGTTTCCTGCCTGATAATAGAACCGGGAGTTTCTGGACGCTACAACAAATCGAGATGCTTTTGTCCCATCGTATGTGAAATTTGTGACACAAATTAGAACAAAAAATGATTTACCTCACCAGTGACTAACATTTTTCAGAAGTAAGGTCCCATGGGGCACGTCGGAAGGGGAGGGACCTTGCCTCTCTGTTACAATATTTATCTGTGTTGTGTTTCACATGATAGATACCACCAGCTGTAGAGAGCTGCTGAGAAAGTTCAAGCCTCTGTAACTTTCGTGGTTTGACACTGTCTGTCTCTTGTTTGTTCTCCAACATGTACTTCAACACCATTCACATTCAAAAAGGATAGGGAGCAGACAGGAGAATCAAGAAAATGATAAGAAAATGAGGGGAGATGTGAACTTATCTCTGCAAAGAGCTGAGACAAGCGGCAGAGTTGCAGCGATTCGCTGACACTCTGTGTGTGGGAGTTGCCGGGCCAGGGGAGTAATTCTGATTGCTTGCTGCTCTGTGAGTGGGTGTGGCTGGTCCAGGGGACAGATTTTGATTGGTTGCGGCGGTGGCTCTGTGGGAGGGGGAGCAGTATTGAGCCTGCTGGGGACAGCCGTGGCAGTGAGTGGGGGAGTCGCACCCAGCTACAGGTGAGGAGGAGAAAAATGGGGATGAGGGGACAGGGGAGGTGGAGAAGGAGCGGTGCAGCGGTGATGAGGCGGGGGACATGAGGGGGCTGGTCTGAAGACGCCACAGAAGCTCCTCGTTGTTGCGACTTAGCCGCTTCTTCTCTGTGCTCTCCTTCTCGACTGACTCATGAAGGTTGGCGTTCTCCTCTGACAGTTGTCTGCAGGGAGAACAGCACAGAGGAAGCTAACCTTAGCATAAAGCAGGAAATATGTGTTGTTAGATGCCATATTATTGGTCAGTATTATTGTCCACAGTGAGGGAACACATGGTAATGATAATGACTGATTGTATCTTACCTGGACAGAGCGAGGTTCATTTGAATTTGAGCCTTCAGATCTTCATTCTGCTGCTGCAGAACCTGGACCCGCTCCTCAAGGAACACATTCTTTTGGGCCTGCTCAAAGTAGAATACAACCACACCACAATGTTTCATTCACTGAATATAATAACCATAATCCAGCAAATCAATTTCGTTCTGTCACAAGTAAAGGTCCAAACACACTGAAAGTGACTGACATGCACTTCTTGACCTATTGTTTGAAAGGGCCAAACCTGCTCCAAAAGTGTCATGAGGTGCATCAAACTGCCTTTACACACCTACTCTGACCTTGTTTCAATTTTGGAGTATCAAGTGAGGACCAAACCTTTTTTTCTGCAGCTGCAGTGCACCACATAAAACCAGGTATAAATAAAAAGTTGCAGAGAGAAAGAGGGAGACAGAAAAAGAGATGGAGAGGGATCGGGCAAATGGGGACAGATGTGTTGATGTGATATAGAAAACTTTTGTCATCATGAATCCTAATTTTGCTGTACAGGTCTGTGGTTTTATTGGTCAAGTATGAACTAGACTGCAGACTGGAGTCTCTGTGACCGACAAGTCTGCAAATGTTTGTGTCTTCTGTCACTGCATTGCGTTATTATAAACTGTGATGAACTTTCAAGGCACTGTCTCTCTGCCTACATTTCTTTGGTATATGTTTGGTTATCCTGGCTGCCTAATGCAAAAAACATGAATATTGAGCACAATTTAGTCATTATATAGACTGATTTGAAAAAAGGTAAGATTTTTTTTCCCTCGGGGATAATATTTTATTGAGAAATAAATTATGTTTATAAATTATAATAATTCTGTTGTGTTGGCATTTCGGATCTCAAGTCTGAAGTCTTTGCTCTCAAGTGCCAAATCAAGTCCCAAGTCAAAGGTGATAAGTCTCAAGTCTCAAGTCATGTCCCAATAGCCCTTAACCTTGACTTGCTAGTCCCAAACAGGCTATAATGTGCTCTTCACCAAAAACAAGTTGTTGTTGCGTTTCCATCTGTAATTTTCAACTTGCATGATTTTCATACTACACTTTTTTTGTTGTTTTGTTGTTGTTGATCACGTAAATTTTTTTGTATGTGAAAAAAAAAATCTTTGGTGTATTTTTTTTCTTTTTTTTACAACTGGAGCTCAGTAACATGAAGTTAGTTTTTCATGGTTCTCACAACTTGATTGGATGCTGTCAGATTGGGAATTAAGTGTTGACTTACTGGATTGAATAGCGTTAATGTTATTAAATGAAAGAAATTGAGGGATTCATGGCACACTTTTTAATTATCATTTTTAAATCTTTGAGCTTGAGAGAAGGTATCAAGTACTTTTAAAAAAGTTTTCTGGCCTTTTGTGCCTTTATAAGGCACAAAAGCTGTCGGGATGGGAAAGCTGTAGAGAAGACAGGACAGATGAGAAAGAGCAATGGGTCAACACTCAGCTAAAGACAGGTGGGAATTGAATCTATGGCCAGTGAAGAGGACAGCCTACACACGGAGCGGACAATCTACCAATTGAGCTACAAGGGTGCCCCTTTATCAACTACCTTTAAATCAAAAGGCTCAAGTCCAAGTGAAGTCATGAGTGTTCAAGTTGAGTTTGCAAGTCTTTTTTGACCACACCTCTGGTATCCAAACCAGTGAGCATGCATGTGTGTGTGTTTGTGATGGGGGGAGTGGTTGAGATAGCTTATTTGAGCCTACCACTTTCTCCAGATCTGAGATCTTCTTCTCTTGCTGGTGGATCTGCTGGTTCTTCATCTCCACAACCTCCTTCAAACTCTTCAGATCTTGCTCAATGTGCTGGTACGGAGCCAGAGCATCCTGTTACAGACACATATACACATTTACAAAGAGACAAGAACATAGGAAAAGACATGTAGAGTGATAATGATGGGGTTCAGAAAGATTAGATTCACCATGTATTCAGCTAACTACAATATTTCCAGTGACTCATAATTATTATTTGTTCAGGAGTCGTGTTAGTGGGTAAACTCACAACAATCTGTTCATCTGTACTCCTCCTCAAAGCCTCCTCGAAGCGTTTGGCTTTGTCTCTCAGAGTCTGGTTTTGAAATGTGAGAGTATCCACTTGATCCTGCGCAAGCATCCACATAAAAACAATAACATATACCACATCAGTACATATACCAAGGAAATAAACCATTCATTAACTATTTAGGGGATCATACCTGTAGAGAAAGCCTGAGTTTCTCAAAGTCTTCCTCTAGAAGCATTTTCTGTTGCTCGTGAGCTTTTCTTAAGTCTGCACACAGATTCACAAGCACAATAATAAAAAAGAGTTGATGTTGTTTCTAGCACTGCTAAAGTAATATTGCGTTTTTTAAAATGAGGTCAAAAATCACACCTCTCATGGTACGAGCGTGCTCCTCATGCAGTGTTGCCATAGTGATGTTATGCATGTCTCTGAGTTCCTGAATGGCTGCCTGGTGGTTGACTGTCATCTCCTCCACCTAACACACGCATACACACACACACACACACACACACAATATCCTTTAAAGACTGACCAGATTTCATGTGAAAGATAAGATCTCCCATGATGCATTTCTCTCACCTGTTCCTGTTGCTGAGTCCTCAGCTCCTCCATCTCTGACCGATGCTCCGCCTTCAGGTGTTCTGCCTCCGCTGAGTGACACTTCCTAAGTCCCTCCTCCACCGCAGCCAGCTCCGCCTCCTGCTGCAGCTGCAGCTCCTGCAGTTCTCTTTCAAACGCCACCTCCAGCGCCGTCTTTTCCCGATGGAGTCTCTCCCAGCGTGCTGAGTTGGATGCTGTGTATGTAGTAGAGTGTATCTTATGATGTTGTCTTATTAGAGTGAGCAGAATATTCAAAGTTTTTTCTGTACATTTATAACTATAATTCACTTTTATTACAGCTAAATATAATTTAAAAACAAAACTTCCATTTGCGGGTCAATGATAAGAAATGCATTTTATGTGTTTTATTTAAAGTGAATTATAAATATCTTTACAATAAACAAACCAGAATGAAAAGGTGCTCCTTTAGTCTTTTAAATTCTTTTAGCAAATCAATAAACAATACAAACACAGACATTTTTTTTTGTCATTTTCATAGAAAGAAAAGCACAGGTCTAAATAATAAAATAATAATGACTGAATTATAACAAGGCCATTGTTAATGTCATTAGAAACACCTGTGCTTTTCCTGCTATGGCTAGTCAAAATGTCTGCTGTGAAAAGGTCCTATCTGTTGCTGTATTTGATCAATTAGATGTATCATTTGTTTGGTAAAATGTTGGTTCTCACTCACCCATTTCCTCTCTGATCTTTTGCATTTCCAAGGTCAATTTCCTTTGATTTTCTTCTGTAGTTTTATTCTGAAAATTGGAAATAAACAACAATTTTGACATAATGCAGGTTCCAAGTACCATTTGTAGCCTGAAATCAATTCTGAAGTATGTACAGTGGTGCTTTTAGCTGAATGCTAATGTTAGCATGATAACATTCTAACCTAGGCAATGTTTACCATGTTCATCGTAGTTGCTCGGGTGCTAACATTTGCTAATTAGCACCAAGTACAGCTGAGGCTGATGGGAATATATTTGTTTAGCAGTTTCAGGGTCATTAACCAAAGTATTAGAGGAACACCTTCAGAGCCACATGTTAGCTAAAAACAGACCAAGTATGTCTTCCTTAATGCCTTTTGTAATATGTTTATATCATGCTTTTAATGTTTGTATTTATGTGCTTTTTGGCTGTGCTCATATGCCTTTTTTGGGTTCTTTGTTTTTTGTCTGTGCTTATGTTTTTGTACATTACCTTTTAAAGTTTTTTATATGCCAGTGACTGCAGATGAAAACTAGCACCTACAACTAAATCTGGTATATTTATATGATGGACTTAAGTGCTCGTGTCAATTAATGTGCATTGTCCCTAAAAAACCAAACACAAACAGACACCCAACATACCATCTGGATAAATAAAACTTGTCTTTAAAAAAAAAAAAAAATCATGCTTAATGATTTCTTGAATGAATGTTTATCCCTTACTAATGCTATCACAAAAGCTCAGCTTAAGCATTAAAAGAGAAAGTAAGATAAGATAAGAAATCAGAGGATTATGATTTTTGGAGATAAACTAAATAGACAAGATCCTGACATGCTAGTTAAACGGAATTTAACCTGCATGAGCTGCTGGGGAAAACACTACTGTAGATGTGGCTTATTTATATAAATAATGAATATTTACATCTCAAGGGACACACATGGGTGCACTACTGTACACTGTAAATGTTGTGTCTGACTAACGCCTGCAGAGGGAGCTCAAACCCACTCAAACAGGCCCACACTGAAACGGTTTCTGTCTTCTTATGTCTGTATTGTCGCCAGTGATAGCAGCACTCAGACAGTGACCATAAAGAAGTCAGACAGTCCCTCGACAGCCTGACACCAGTATTACAGCGTTAGCACCTCAGAAGCTAAATCACTCCATCAGACACCATCAGAGAGCTGGATGAAACCAGCTCAGTGACACACTGAACTCTGGAGAACCCTTCCCACAGTCGCAATCACTCTTGCTCACGGTGCTGCTCGTGGACCATGCTGTGAATCTCACCTCATGGTGTTAAATACTGTATGTGGTCTGGAGTTCATGTCTATGTGATCATGTGTTTTTCTACAGTCCAGGCTTTGAGTAAAGTGAAAGGTTAAGGCTCTCTTGTCTCTCTGCTGTAATCAGAGGTGAGGTTGTGGCACGATTATGATAATGACAATACTACAACTCCGTATTTGAGGTGCACAGAAATGTCATTATTTGTATTTGTATCTATATCTTAAATCGGGCAAATGTTGTATTTTATAACCTAATATTCATTGGCAGTGCTATAGTGGTGCCTTCAAAGCATCAAATTGATTTAATATTGACATATAATTGATTATAAAATAGATACACATCTTCATACTGTACATTTCATCTCTGTCTCCTTTTTTTTTTAAACTAAGTAACGACCACTTCCTCAATGACTGGAGAGGGCTCTGGCTGCAGACCTCCAGCATGAGACTGGGGGACACTGAGCAATAAGAAACTGAAAAAAAGTGTCATTAAAGATAGAAACAGTATAGATATAAAAATATCCTTCAGTTAAAGGGAATAATCTTAAATTGCAATGATGCTGTGTTCATGTCTCTTTGTGTGTTAATCTTAATTTAGTTTACAATACTAAATACATTAATACATTAATGTTATGATTTATTAGAATCATGTCATAATATAAAAAATTAAGTATGCATGTGACAATGAGCTTAGAACTCATACTAGTGCAGATTTTTTCCCAAATAATAACAAAAGATAGAAAAACTATCTCTAATTGAAATAATTTGTGCTTTCCCGAATAATGTATTCAGATTTGGGTACATCCCTTCACTGTATGAGAACAGGATTTATTGTAGGGTATCATTATTATTGTGCAAGACAGTATTAATTTTACTGAGTGTGTGCATTGTAGCTATTATTCAAGCCAGCTACCTTGAGGCAGTAATGCTGAGTGGTGATAATGAAGGCTTCCAGACCCAAAGAAGTCTTCCTCAATTCTTCTCTTAGAGCTCTCAGCTGCCTCTCCTGCTGCTCACAGCGTCCCTGCAGCCTCTGAACCTGAGTGACAAAGAATGAAATGGAATTTAAGAAAAAAAAGAATACAAGAGTGCAAACTCCAAGTGGTGCTGCAGACTTTCCCAACAACTCACCTCCTCCCTTTGCTCTTCTTTTTCTCTTTCCACTGCTTGTCTTTCCCTTTCTTTCTGTTGAGCCTCCTCTTTCTCTCTCTGCAGGCTCTCCTGCTGTTCCTGCTGCAGCCTCAGGGGGGCCACGCGGCGAGGGGACCCCGGGGGAGCTGACCCTCGCACTGCTGCTGCTGGCCGCTGCCCAGACTGGACTGCAGGGAGAGAGAAAAAAAAAACAAATATAGAGAATTAAATCAGGTTAGAAATGAGACCACATAAATATATGCTTAATTTAATCAGGAGGTCATATTGAGATCAAGATCTCATTTATAACTGAGACCTGAGTGCAGAATAAAAAATATAGTAAAATAATAAAGCATTAATTAAAATGGAATAACATAGACATAGAGAGCCTACCCACCTCTTGATACAAAATGGAGCAATGGGTACCATATGGCTCGTCAGTAATAAACCAGGGCTGAGTTATAGACAGCATTTAGATATTTAATACCTTATAGGGTGAACTTTAAAACTTTGAATTTGCTTTAAATACAGATAAAACATGGTTTCTGATGTTCTCCAGGAAAATCAACAGTAGTCCTCAGATCTGCACTTTAGATGGTAGACTGACTGTTGCAAATTAAACGCTACTTGTTTTTTTTTGTACACAAACAGGTCCCATCCCAAACTGTTAAGAATAGTATCATCTGCTTATGTAAATTACACATATTAATGGACATGCCGATGTTATTAATGTAAATGGTAAATAAAAGTGGACTTAAGACGGAACCGTGTGGACTGCCCTTAGTCACTAGAAGAAACTCTAATTTAACACTGGCTTCTTTTGTACACTGCTTTCTTTCATGAGCATGTGTTCTTTCCAGGAAAAACTCTGTAAAAATATATGATATGGAAAAATTATATACCATCTCCCATACGTCATGAACTAGTCATGTACTAATTCTTACATCTAAGTAGGATGCGTCTATCTATATAATGAAATTGATGAGTATTAAATCAGAGGAGATTTGACCTGACCTATTGCTAATGACTGTGTTCGCATGATAAATGATAGTAAGGTAATTGAATCTTTTCTACAGAGGAAGCCTAGGGGTAATTCCCAGTCTGGTGTTCCTCATGATGAACCACCTAATCTCATGACGAATGTGATCGGTATCAAGGAATGATTGAGCTGCAGCATGCAATAATATATATATACACGGTATACTTGTATGAGTGTATTATTTGTCTGGTGTTTTAAGTCAAGGCTCAGTTAATGATGAAGGTAATTTAAAGGCCAGACAAACATGTGACCAACATTTTTCCTTGGGGGGAGACACAAGCATTAAGCTGCAGTTGACACACAGGCAGCCAGATTAACCTCTGTGTGAGTCACCTTGTCATGTAGTGTGAACACATACCAGCCCGTTGAGATTCACAGCAGGAAAACACAGCATTACGCTGATATATAAAATGTACCTTCCAGATATTCACACAGACCAAATGTCCACACAATATACGGAGTCACTGCAGCTCCACATCACCTGCCTTAACCATATCATTCAGGCCTACTGAAGCATGAGGAGCCGTCTCCATGACAACGTGAGGCTGGGCTTGGGGTGCAGGGTCCCAGGTAATGAGTGAAAGATCGGTTAGAGGGAGGGGGAGGCGAGCAGAGGGATAAAATGAGGGGAGTGCTGTGGGCCACGGCTAAATGAGAAAAGCGAGACAGTAAGAATGGGGGGAAGGTACCTGAAGGTGCTAAGTGATAGTAGACATTTAAAGCCAATATAGAGAAAAGATACACATGTAAGCAAATAAAACCTGAAATGGGGTGGATCTCTGTAATAACTCAACATAAAAAAGGCTTAAAAAAAAAGATGGAGGTGTATTTCCGTGGCATCTAATAACCCAGTCTTTGCTTGTAGAAAAGTGCAAATATCAGCAAATGTTTCAATGTTACATCTCCATCAGTGTCTTTGCCTCGAAGGCACATTAGGATTCCTGGTCTTTGAAACCAACTAGAAGTCTTATGTAAATTATGTCTCCCTCTTTCATAGGCACACACACACTCTTTACTTGTGTAGGTTCTACCTGAGAGGTTAGGGAGAGTTGAATGAATACCAAATGAGTTCATGAGGCTGAGAGTGAAGGCAGCATGCAGATGATAGCAGACAGGTTGATGGAGGTGGAATAATGATGCGGGAAACAATGAGAAAAGGTAATGGCAGACATTGTGGGGTGCAGACATAAGCACAGATGGGCACAAATACATCAAAAAGTATCTTGTTATAAGTTACAAATACTTATTCATCAAAAGTATGAAAATAAAATACAAAAGGCTGGTATGGAAAGTGTGGTTAATTAAAAAATACAAGTAATTTGTAATTTGAAGATACATAAACATATTCTATAGAAACTGATATTATCACATTTGAGGTAGCTTCTTCATCTTCACCAGAAAAATAGCTGTAGAGGTCATTTTGTGCAGCCTTATTTTCTCCTCCCAAACTGTTCCACTTAGTCCAGCCCTACTGAGTGTAGGTATTGGCAGTTGGGAGAAATCATGCAAGGAGGCTGAGGTGGACAAATCGATCACTAACCCAGGGGACTGGGTTAAAAAAAATTTTTTTTAAAAATGTAAGTATTTACTAACTGAATCTTATTTTTGTTTTGTCCAGCAAAATACAAATGATAAAATACTCAAAAGTCATTAAATCCATATTACGAATACATTCAATTGAAATACTGCTCATTTCTGGACACTAGTGTGTGTATGTGTGTTCCTGTGGTTAAAGGTGGTGTGGCCTGGTTATTCACAAGACAAATTTCATTTTATCTCAGCACACTGACATTTTTCTGGCACAGAAACAGTCCAGAACATTGCCGACTTGGAGCAACAAACTGACAATATCTGTAAATCCCAGTAAACAACAGAAAAACTACAGTGCTGAGAATCAGAGAGAAGAAAAAAAATGTTCTTATTTAGCGACTGTGTGGGAGGAGAAAAGGTCCAGCAAGAGATGCAGCAAAGAAGAAGGGTGAGCAGTAACAGCAGCACTTTTAGGAAAAATAGTGAAGTGAGCAGAGAGAGAGAGGTGTAGCCTGAGGAGATGTGTGTCAACTCTGCTAGGAAAGATGGGAAGGCCCTCTGCAATCCGGTTAGAAAATTATTTTACCACTGCTGAGCCGAGAGGAAGAAATGTCCAGACTGCATGGATCAAATCATAACATAGAAGAAAGTGCTAAACATTAATCTCCATTTGAAGCTGTGTTTGACCACCAGCGGAAATCTGAAATGGATGGAATCTGTTTTTATGGGTGTGAGTGGATTAAGAAGAGGTCATA
>JAJHUR010088972.1:990-21845 GCA_027495735.1 Lutjanus campechanus | reverse complement strand
CACACCACACCACACCACACCACAATACAAATATGACTACAATACTCCAGTCATAAACACCAAACCATAAACTGCAGTGAAATCACAGGCTTTATCACCTAGTCAGCCCTTTACTGCCATGCAATGGATAAAGCACAACTTCCTACAAAAGGTCATAAAACCGATGTGGATTTTAATTGACGTCCCTGACTACCACTAAAACATGGCCATTATCCCGGGTGAAGCCGACTGCAGGTCGGCCTGGCAGTAAGCCCTTAATGACGGCCATATAACTGCAGGACAGGGATTATTCTTTATGTTTAATCACGGCAGAGAAGATGAGTGTTTCTGGGATGACGCCTCTCACCGGGACGCTTACAGACCATCAGCTATAGAGGCTGGGAAGCTAAAGGATGGTGGAGCAGAGAGGCACCACAGTCACACAGGTGTTTTTAGGTGGTAATAGCCAAGAAAACACAGATATGTTACATTCATACTTAAATCCATCAGGAAATGGATGGAAAATTCCAAAATGCTCTCACTCCCAATTCATCAAATATGTCAGCGATGTCAGTGGCCATACGTTTTTAACTATGAAGCTGTAGGTACCTGTCTAGTGTCAGTTTTGCATGTGCTGAGGCTGCACAATTAGGTTAGCAATAATAAATATGTAATATCTGGGTAGAATTTCAAAATAAGTGCACAAAAACTGCTTGGTTAGGTTTAGGAAAAGTTTGTGGTTTCAGTTTAAAAAAAAACTTTTTCTTTAGTTCACTTATATGACATAACTTGTGTACATTACATTATTTATGTATGTTATGTAAAGTACCTATATAAGATAACATAGTACCCATGTTCCATAAATTAATAAAGAAAGAAATCAATGTTGACTTTTGGTTTGTGCACTCTAGGCTACCATAGAAACATGGCGGTGCAAACAACTTGTTTTCATATCTACACTGTTTTGTCATGCCTCTCTGTTGTCACATACTGATGCACAAGGTGCCCTTTAAAAGCTAAATGAGGCACAGACAGAGAGCCCTCTTAACATGTGATTAATATTGTGGAACAGTTACAGTATGGGTAAGTTCAGACACCAATGTTTAGGAAAAGATCATGTTTCAAATTAAAATTAGCATGTTACATTACATAAGTCAAATATGTCTTATGCTGAAACTGGTTTTAAAATGCTTAGCCAAGGAGAATGAAGAAATAATCAGTACATGCTTTGTCCTGATGTTCTCTTCAATTCTGGAGTTTCAGTCCTCTGAAATAGTCTTTGAACATTCACAGATAAGGTCATGATGAACCTATGCCCAAACACATCTACACCATATAGAATCAGCCTATTGGTCTGCAAATCCAAACACAGGACGTATGAATACACAAGGTCTGACAGCACAACTCAGCACCCTCTGTTCCCACGAGCTCAGGGTCAGTGACATCCAAGGCACATTACAGTTACGTCTTCTCTGATCAGAGAGACAAGAAAAAGGCCTCTCCAACCTTAGCTGCCATAGCAACACTATCAAATTGTCCCATTTTTTGTCTGAAAGGAGAAGACAGCTGCATCTATGGCCTAGAAGAGAGACAGTATGTCTGGTAAGAGTTAGTGTGGGCCTCTCAATGCGTTCAAGGCCTTAGTATGATACCTGGAATTGGAAAATTCCCTAACAAATGTTACGTATGTGAACGTATGCTGATGAATGAATGAACCTCTCTGATTCACAACTTATGGTAAACCTTGAAACCCCTTTTTTATGCCTCCCTACTGATGACAGCCATGGCCTGAGGCAGTATATTTTTGCTTCATGCACTTCCTGTAAAAATTATATCTCAAGAACGTCTTGAGGAAATTTCTTCACATCTGTTGGCACAAATGGCCACTTTGACTCAAGGATGAACTGTTTAGATTTTGGTGGTCAGAGGTCAAAGTCACTGTAAAGTAACGTCCATCCCACTCTTGTGAACACAATATCTCAGGGGATACTTGATGGAATTTCTTCAAATTTGCTCCAAACATCCACTTGGATTTGGTGGTCAAAGGTCACTGTGACCTAACAAAATACGTTTTTGGCCATAACACAAGAATTTATGTTAATTGTGACAAAATTTCATGCAAATGTCTAAAAGGATACTAGCAATGCTGAGAGTAACTACTTACATGTAACTATTAACATGTAATTAAATCACAAAATAAATGGTAGTAAATTGTAATCCATAACAGTTGGCAAAAATATGTAATTAAATTACAGCTACAAATCAAAATGTTGGTGATTACAGAGGGGGTACATCCAAATATTCTTTTCAGGTTGCCTGGTGGAGATCTGCACCCTCCTGAGTGACCTCCTCTACTTGCTTCTCATATTGCAATAAATCATTGCAATCTAATGAGTAAATATCTGACAGTTATTTTCAACTGGTGAAATCATTGTATCTCCTTGACAGACAATATAATTTCTACTCAACACAGGATGGATTTAATGTAAAGCTGGATATTTACTGTATGATTCAAGGCTGGAGAAAAATTGGAGAGGGCATGGGAGAGGAAAGGCAGAGCTTATTACTGGTGGCCTGAACGGCGTTTGGTCCAATCAGCGAGCCAATTCAATAAGGCTGACTAGGTTAAAATGCCATGGGTTATTAACTTCCCCGGTAATTTCTTCAGGCACAAACAAACCCCACCACTCACAGCGGACAGTCTGAACTTGAAGATACTGATGTGATTCCCTCAAATATGCCTGATTTTCTTTGAAAACAGACCAGACTCTGAGACCTTTGGCCCCGTGATGAACCTTGATGACATCATGGGCCTGTTACGGCCGACCAACAGGGCCGTGTACTGCTATTACTCTGCTGTGAGGGCTAAGAGCATTTTTACAGGCATGCTGATGGCATTAGAAATGTCTGGTGGCCCCCACAGGGTTTTATTAGGTCCCACAGTGAGCTCGAACAGGTCCAGCTCAGGTGACCTCATGAAGCACTTGTCTCATTTTGCTAGAGGGGACCTACAGCCCAGTTCTGGCCCCAACACAGCCTTGCGCTGGATAGAAACACATGCAGAGAAGCCCCCAGGCTTTCCCTGATATATTCTGGTTTAAACTTGTGTGGTATGATGGAGTAATAGAGTGGAAATGAGCCCCATGTTCACTGCATGACCACAGGTTATACACTCTGTTGACAGGGATGGATATCAACACTCAAGCTGGAAAAGGTCCTGCATGTCCAACAACATGAAGCCAGAGGTGTAACATGGACATGGAAACCGAATCATTTTGATTGTGAAATTTAATAATATGAACATTAGTTTTATTTTAAATTATGGTATATGACGCACTAGTCCCTGCAAAGAAGGGAACTTCTATTGCACTGGCATTTCGATGAACCTTTACTTTATGTGACACTTCTTGTGCCTCTTCACAAAACAGTGTAGCTGTGAAATACACCACAAACAGTCTAGGATTATTCATCGACACAGCAATGTTAACAAACATGTTAAATTGGAATGGAACCCCATTATACAGGAAACAATTACTTTTCCAGAATTGATGAAGTGGAAGACCTACATTTTTCAAGACTTGGTAATGAAAAATTTTGTCTCAAACTTTCAAAAGACTCAACAGAATTGTCACACAAACAGTAGGGGGAAAAAGGTGGTGGTGTGCACTATTTCAATACCTCCTCATGAGTCGATCTCAAATATTGGAAAGGGGGCTTAAGACAGATGGAATGTGTCGCTGGATGGTCTTGCGGATTTGGGACGTATTCACCCATTCAGCTCCCTGTAATTACAAAGGCTCTCACTGAGATCCGATTTGCCGCTGGGAGCTTGTTCAAGGCATGGGGATTGGAGCGACAATGGCGTAGTCTGACAAAGGAATAGGGATACTGCTCTTAAAATAGAGAGAACTAATGCTGTTCTGTGTTGAGTGCACAGGCTCGCTGGCTCAGATATGGGCAAGGTAAATTTAATTATGTGCCCTGTACACACTGGCTGGCTTTCGATTAGAATGGACTAACTTCTTGATACAGTTGTACCCCAGCGACCACTTAGAAAATAGCGTTCAGGTCACAGTACAGAGGCCACTGGTCAGAACTTTTAGGACTAAATCCCTACTGTCTATACTGTTTAGAGGCCTCATCAGTTTTTAATGATATGGATTTTAACCCTTTCTAACAGTGGGTATGAGTAGGGTTCTGTCATTACTGCAACAAGGCAATGGCAGAAAGAGGCTGAAGGCCAATACCCCAAACCACGCTAATCCAGGTACTTTTAAACCTGGGACCTATTTTTACAAATTTTGGGATCTAAATGACTAGTAGGTATTTTGGAATTGTTCCAGTAGATTGCCTCCACCAGCAACCACAAATTGCAGCTGCATTGGCTGCAAAGTAATTCTTGTAATTCTCAGATTTCTTTTCTAAAGCCTCGATTCCCCCGGGCACAGATCTATGATGTCTTGTCTGTGACATGGCTTTGATCCCTCCTCCATATGGCTTCATGCGCTACCAGGAGCGTTCCTGATTTTGTTGACTTGCTCAGATTTAGTTGATTTAGTCATTTTTCCTCGATTTTTGTACTTCTACCTTGGGTAAGTAGGCCACGTAATTAAATGGCTTCTTTTTTGTCTGTTTTTACAATCTGGAGTCCTCACAGGGTGTTTTATTTTGAAAATTGACCACATTATCTTTATTGTTCCTGTGTCTGGCCTTCTATCTGGCTTGATCTGCTCTGTGTATACTTTTGTTAAAGAATAAGATCCTTTTTGTTGGACCAGAAACAAACGTTATATTGCATTGTTCAGAGCCACCAAACTCCATTGACAAAAACAGTCATTTTAGTGTAGTTTATCAGGATCTCCATTAGCTACGGCAAATGCTGCTGCTATTCTTACTGGGGTCTGACACGTGTGCAAAAAATTATTCAATACATGACACATATCAATACATTACAACATAAAAAATCCAGTAAAACAACTTAACTTTGCATAACATCGGCGCTGCTAGTCTTCCGCTGCTTTGATAGTTTGGTTGTTTTATTATGTGACTTTGGTGTTTCGAAGGGTTAGGTCGGATCCAAACTAACGTGTTAAATCCATCGTCTCGATAGTGGACATCACTGTTCTTGTATTCACTATTATTCAAAGTTGTTTTCCCATCTTAATATTCTCCTTGATCAACCAGCAGTACTGTGCCTTATTCTGTTAGACTCTGCTTAATCTCTGCTCAATAGCCACATTTCAGGTTTTCTTTCACCCAGTCTGTTCCATGAGTTATATTTAGAGTGAGAGGGGAAGTCCTAAACTCTCCCTGATGCCTCTGCCAGCATTCACTTTACAGTGAACAATGATGTCCCTGGCCTCACTTCACTGGCTGGAAAATGAAAAATGCAGCATTTAGCATCCCAGCCTGACACTCTGAGGTCACTTTGGTGTGTATGTGTGTGTTTACATTCAGCGTAACTGAAGGGAGAGATGAAAACAAGGTGAGGAGGATGAGGAGGCGTGAGAGTCATCTGCTTGCTGACACGGTTCACAGTGGCGAACCCATGCTCGGCAGTCACCTGCCTCTCAATCACATTCCTCACCTGATCTATTTCTGGAGCGGCTGTGTGAGAGGAGCATGGATGACAGCGGCGATGCTATGTTAGCAGAGAGGACCCGTGATTAGTTTGTGATATTGGGTTATCTATCATGTGAAAACCAGTTTCTGGTTTCTCACAGAGCAACCTCGTGATCATATAACAGGCGCAGTGTGTGTCACTCAATCAAAATGGATTTCTAAGTGACTAAATTTGGAGAAAACTACATCACACATTTGCTATCATCATGCTCTCTGTGTGCTTTCTCCCAATTAGTCGCTGTGACATTTTCAAAACAAATCATCACATTCACTCTAAAGTCTAGCCCAGCGAATGCTTGTCTATTTTCTTAATCTCTCCTCAGCGCAGCACAGTCAAGCTATGGTGTCAGGCATCGGCAGCCTTCAGGGGAGTTGAGGGGGGATTAACTGTCTATTTGCAGCCGCTGATTGCCGGGAATGAGATGCCCTCCGGTGCCGATCAACAAACGAGGCTTCGGCAGCCCTCGGCCATATTCAAACCTCCCTCCATCTCCACTTCCCATTTTGTCTGCTGGGGCATGCCTGCCCTAAATGGCACGCTCCCCTTCCCTTTCATCTTCTTGTGAAAATTCATTAGGTACTGTGTGCATGTCTTCCAGGCTTCCCATTTGCGGGACGTTGATAAAATACATACTGTACGTGCAGCCTTAATCAGCTTGATCCACTTGATGTAGAGTTGAAGACGAGGTGGGTCTATATCTCTCTCTCGCTCTCCCTCCTTCTCCATCTGCTTTCAGGCTGTTTGCTTTCTTAAATGAACGTAATGGTACAAACGGAGGATAAATTGCCTTCTATGTGCTCCATCTCATCACATCCATCCCACGGGGCCCTCTCCGAAGCGGGAGGGTGAAAAAAATTGAAAACAGACCAGAAAAATAATTCACTTGCTTTGCCTGGGAGATACACGGTGCTATCTGTGTAGAAGCCCTGCGATAAGGCTGATGTGCATTCGGTGCATTAGGCCTCATGCACTATCGCCACAGCACAGAGCAGGCTGGGAGGAAAGGGCAAAAGTCAGTGTGCGAATGTGTCTGTGTATTGGACTTTGCACCCTCATTTTGTAACATATCTACAGGGTTTACACTGGGCTTTTCTGAGGCTGTATGAGGACTGAAACATCATCTACACAGCTTTAGCAGGTGTGGAGGATGTCCTGCAGATGCCGGTAACCACAGCTGACCTATGGATTCAGCCAGGCTCACTGGCAGAAAAATGTTTAGAAAAAAGCTGCAACAGTGCCTTCTTGGATGCCCCTGCGTAAAACATAATACAGTACCCTCTGTGTGCCCTTACAGTCAAAAAAATATGGAAAAGAGCCCTTTTATGTCCACCTCTTGGTCAAACATGGCAAATGGCCTCTAGAGTGCCCTTACAGTAGAGAAAGCGTGGTGAAGCGCCCTTTAGGGTGCCCTTCCAGTGGACAAAACATGATGAAGTGCCCTCTAGGGTGCCATTCTGGTAGAGAAAATGTTGTGAAGGTGCCTCCAGGGTGCCCTTCCAGTGGGTTAGGGTTAATGACAAAACACCCTCTAAAGTGCCCTTAAGGTGCAGAAAATGCTGTAAAGGGCCAACTGGTGTGCCCTTCCTGTGGAGAAAACATAGTGGAATTCCTTCTAGGGTGCCATTCCAGTGGAGATACCACAGCAAAGTGCCCTCTAGGGTGCCCTTCCAGTAGAGAAAACATGGCAAAATGCCTTCTAGGGCGCTCTTAAGGTGGAGAAAATATGAAGGGCTTTCTAGGGTACCATTCCAGTAGATAAAACTTGATGAACTGCCCTCTAGGGTGCCTTCTGATGGACAAAAAGTGATAAAATGCTTCATGACTTTTGGTGTGCTGGTGCAACCTGTCTCCTTTTAATCTTATTTGCCCCTGCCCGTCAGACAGCCTGAGTCCACCACTGACCAGGCTCATTCATTACACCAGCAGCTCTCTCAGCAGGAGCTAACATTCCACCTGAACACATCCCGTCACCTCAGCGTCTCCTTTTTTATTCTCAATTAGGGCAGGAAAAGGCACCACTCCACACATCCACTGTGACACTAATTTCACACTCACACAAGGACACTCAGAGGGAGTAATGGAAAACACTGGCGGATGTCAGAGACAAACAAAAGGCAGCGCCAAAACACGCTGCCACAGCCCTGGGAATAAAATGTGATACAGTCAGTGTCGAGTCGAAGTCTTGTTTAGCTTGGCAGCCTACAGGAAGCGAAGGAACTGGATCCACCAGACAAAACACTCTGGAATAACAGAGATACCGCCGAGTAAGTAAAACGTAATTAGTTACCACTAATGTATGTGTCACATTAAAGCAAACTGGTCCTTGATGCTAGACATATCAATTTTACTCCCCGGAGAAGTACAAGAAAACGTTATTAGAGACTTACGAGCTGTTATTAAAGTCCTAACGCAGATGCAGGGGTCGTAAAAGATTCATTTGTTTACCAATGAATTATTGAGAGGTAGGATTTAATCAAAGCTACAGATGTTGCAGTCAGAAGTGTTGTTAATCTCACTTTGATTGCATCTAAATGAAAATATAGACTATAAAAAAATCACAGAGACTGATTGTTGATTGCGGAGTTAATTACAGACGCCAAATAAGAGACAGCAAACAATAAAAAAGGCGATTATACAGATTGGCTCAGTGATCATCTGATTGAGGTGGAACATTGTTTTTATTTTTTGTAAGAACTTGTTCTCCATCTGCATCACTTTAATCGAGTCATTCAACAGTCCATTCAAACAATACAGCAAAGAATAAAACTGAATGATAATGGGAAGTGTAATACAATGTTTCTGCATCTAAAAAACGATGGGGTCGATAAGAAACAAGACAAAATGAATTATTCTTGAAATGATGATCCAAACAACAGTGAAGATAAAAGCCTGTGGCTCTAAACAACTGGAGAGTGGCTTTTTACAAGCGATGGACAGCTGTAAAAGACCCTTCATCTGAGGTGTGAAGTATGCATCTCACTGCAAATTAACGTTTCCCACCTCGTCGATGAGCCTCAGAGTGGCGAGGTGGTGAGCGCGAGGGGAGAAATCTTCACAAACTTTCTCCCCGAGATGAAAAGCCTGACCTTTTATCAGCTCCGGAAAATGCATTAGCTACCTCATAATCAAATTTCAAGACCATGCAAAGTGGAGGTTCTGACTAAATTCTAGTGTGGAGAGAGCAAGGGGAAAAACAGCACAGTGAGTGGTTCTTTAGGTGAGGATCTCTGGGTTCTTTTTCCTCTCTCTGCTGCCTGCCTGCGTCTCTGGAGCTGCTGAGTTGCAGAGGACTTCAAGGGCTTTGCACTGCTGAGCTCCATGAGCTCCGTATCTTTTTTTTTTCCTCCCTGCTTCCCCCCACCTCTTCCTCACTGTGTCTCCCTGACTCTTCCTCGCCCATGCTCTAAGGAGCTTTAGAAACTCGACTGGGTAATGGGAGCAGCAGTCAATCAAATTGCGGTTTCAAAGGTGATGCTTTGTTTCACGCTCGCTTCCCACAAATCCCATCGAGCCTGGCACCTGTCAGGTTGTCGTTCTGAAACGCGGCATCCAACGCCAGTCACCCAAACCCCCACGGTCCCTCGGCAGATGGAGGGGTTGACTTGTCAGCTGCCTGTCGAGAAATGAGGTCATTCCATTTTGCTAGGTCTACTTTTTTATAAGGTGAAACAAAACAAGTGAAAAAGAAAACACTGTATTCGGGTTTACATGGAGCTCACTCTCATTTAAACTCGGAGCAGAATTCATGCTACAGGTTTTAGGGTGAAAAATGATATTTACGTTACTTTATAGAAGCGTTTAACAAAACTGACCATGAATAAATCCTGGATTTCTATTGGTGCCCTTCAGTTTTACTGAGTCTGACAGCATTGTCAAAACACCACTGGTGCTGCCAGCTCTAATAACGTGGAGGTTGGTAATAAACTGTCAAATGAGCTCTTGTTGTACCGTGATCCCGTGGAGGAACAGTAAAACCCGATACGGCAGAGTGGGCAGGATCTCTGAACGCCCACAGCAACTGGAGGTCCTTGTATCTCCGTGGGTTTATAGGCTCAGGTCTGACTCATTCCAGCTTTACAGTCACGGTGACCTTCCCATTAGGGCTCCATTACCAAAGGTCTATCAGAGAGAGAGGCGTACACCCCGGCTATTTATCCAGCTGCAGCCTCTTCTTATTAACTGCGGTGGATAAACAAGAGTGCAGCTTTGAAAGCCTTGGCGAGTCATGGGTAAATGCCTTTATTATGGCATAAAATGAACACACATGTGTATAAATACATGAAGCTTAAAACAATCCAAGATGCAAAACTCTAATGTGGAGTAACTGGCAATTGCAGGCATGTGGACCCCACCTCCTCTAAAAAGGAGCACCTCCCCACATCAACCAAAGGGCCCCTAAGTGTCTCTAATTAGTTGACTGCATCTAAAGAACCTTCTTCTGTGTTGCAATGACAGCACCAAGGGGTGTACAGTAAACAGACTGATGGGAACTTCGACTCCTGGGTATGCCAGCATTGTTTGATGTTGTTCCAGCGATGCAAATGTTTGACAAGGTGGCTTTTAGATGTAGGAGATACTGATTAGTTCGAGTGTTGTCATCTTCCAACAGACTCGCCGCCTCTTTGGTGTGTCTTTCCCAGCAATGACCGAAAAATAAAGGAAGCCTGTCAGCTAATTCCAACTCAATTTACTTCCATTTACTTCCCTGGAACCAATTTTACAAGGTAAGATTTGTCCAGTTGTGACAGGCTTCTTAGAAGTCATATGATAATCAGGAGATGGCTTCCACCATGGTAATATCATTTGCTATGCTGCAGGAGTGGCAGCTAGCCAACATAAACAACACTTAGTGCTGGGTCTACCTTGTTTTTTATGTTTTTTTTAATCTGTGCTTTTGTACATTTCCAAGTTGATTAAACTTTTTAAAAAAACCTCTAATATTTATTTTCAGAACACTTCAGAACTTAAACATGAGTTCTTCTAACTATAAGTCTTTGACTGAAATAAGTCATAGTTGCCTTGATGAACCATGATGAAGGTTAGTATTGAAATTAGTCCCTACACTCTATATTTAAACAGCAGTTTCACATGATATCTTTGCACCAATGCTGGAACAACACTGTAAAAACAAAAAAGTTGAGAAAACTCAAAATTTCAAGGCAACTTAGTTTTAAGCATAACTCAAACTCTTAAGTTCTGAAAACATTGTACAAACTAATTTTTTCTTCTTTGAATAAACTTGAAAGTTTGAGTTTCAGAAACCCCCCGAAAATTGTATTTCATGAATAATTGGGGTAAACTCACTTAAGTCAAAATTAATAATAGTTCATATTTTTAATATTTTCAATTAAAACAGTTACATTTTCAGGTATCCAAATAATGACAAATAAGGTGCACAGCTCACTGTGACCCATTCTTGAAATAGTGTTTTTTTGAGTTTATCTAAAAAGGAAAAGCAGTTGAAGATTATAAGTTGGCAAAAAAAATTTCCTTGTTTATTTCAAAAGATTACTGTCTGCGTTTGTTTGTAATGTTCATCAGTGTGAGTTGAGTTGTTGGTTTAGTTTAATATATTAAGCTTATTGACCCTGTTTTCTCAAGTACAACTGAATTAATATCAAGTTTATTTGACTAGAGAAGTGTATTTGTTTTAAATCATTACAAAAATACCTCAGCTTATCTTTCAAATTCAGTCAGTCCAGACACTGGGTTAAAAGTTTTTTTTTGTAAGTTAAAACAAAATTTATTTTCACAGAGTAAAATATACAAAAAACAAACAAACAAATAATCAAATGTATCTTCTATATCTGTATTTTCAAACTTCAGCCTCCTTCCATTATAGACAGTAATGGTTGGCAATTACAATAAATCTGGTTAAAGGAACTTTGATTTTTAATTAATATATTTGTTTTTCCATGTTGTGTTTAAGTTCAGGTGCGTTACAAGGCACAGTCTTGCTGTCAGATGTCCAACCATGGCACTCCCGGTAATACAGGATCCTTAATCTGGCCCTTTGATCAGAGCGTGTTTCTCCAGGGCCCACCTCAGAGGGCAGTAACAGTATCCAGGTCAGGGTTAAATACTACTCATTCTTCTCTTTCCTACTGAAGACTGACTGACAGGCAGGAATGAGCAGCCTTCCCTGAACAAACCTCATCTACTTCCTTTTTCCTGACCTTCAAACAGGAAAATATTTGGTTAAGTGGCAGCGGTGGGATTAGAAAGTGAAGAAACTGTCGAGTCAAACTGGATCTCTAAATGGCAAAAGAAAAGTTCAGAATCCAATTTTGCTGTCAGAAATAATTGCAAATTCTGTTGTGTTGGCGCTTTATATTTGACAATGAAAGTTCCATTACGTTTAATTTAGAAATGCAAATGACTGTTTATGTTTGTTATGATAGGCAAGTGACAGGAGTCTTGAATCTGAATGTGTTTCGAGCTCCTTTCTGCAAATCGTAAATAGAAAGCCTCTGAGCTAAATAAGAACCAGTGCATATTATATCTCAAAGGCAGCAAGACAAATATTACAGGCATACAGCCGGGCTGGCATACACAAGATATGCAAAGCAGCTGGAGGTGCAAAACAAAAATGCAGTGTTGAACATGCAGCGCATATTTCAAATCAAATCACAACACTCACGACAGCTAATCCCGTCCCTACAAATAAAACTCCATCCTGCGCTATCAATACTGAAGGCTCAGACCCCAAACTAAATATAAGCTTGTATTTATAATTAACATACAACACTAAGCTTTTTGTGCTGAAACAAACCTGTGAAGGTGAGAATTCACTATTTCTAAGAAACTGCTGAAACAAGAGAGCAGGAAGGAGAAGATTAGACGGGTTCTTTTTCTTGTTTGTTTTGTGAAACCACTGAGTTTCAGAGAAGACTTAATAAAAAAGTTAAATGTATTCCTTTTTTAATCCAAAATGATATTATACCAATTTGTAAGATAAAAAACAACCCAACAGAAATGTGGAGCAGCTTCCAGATGGTCAGAAGAAATTTGGCTAAATCTGAAAAACAAAAAAAAACAACAAAACAAAGCAACCAAAGCAAAGAAAAATTATTTTAAAAGTCACATCTAAGTGAAGCATCTGTTTATAATCAGACTGCCTCATGCAGGAGGTACTTTACATAACTCCTTTTTTTCTTTATTTCTCTGTGAGAGCTACTAAGCAGATTGCTATTAATATTCCCTCAGGCAATGAAGGAGAACAAAGAGACAAATCACTCATGGGTTGTCTTATGTTAAGGCTTTTATACTGTATCCCTGCACAAAGCGTATTGATATTCCCACTGAGAATCAATAGCATCGTGTCTATCACTGACCAGCATCTTTCAGTCCTGTGATCTGAATACACAGACCCAGTGAACACCAGTCAAGCATTGTCTTGCTTTTTTTCCCCCAACTATCTCATCCATTTCTGCTTGGGAAGTGGGATAGTTTACACTAGATAGTTGCTGTGACACAACAAGGCTATCCTGAGGAAACAGGTGGAGGTAACCTTCATTTTAAACATATGGATCGCTGGCCTTCACTAAGCCCAGGATGTATTGGCACGTGGATTTAGCTGGCTATCATAAGGGCCAGATAACCTTGTCATATCTATTCTGACTGTCATGGGAAGGGTGGTGGTGGTGGTGGGGGTTACAGGAAGGAGATTCCACCTCTGTAAATCCTCTTAAAAAACATACACACACTCACATAGAGAGGCTTTGCCTGGGTCACACAGCAACACATGCACCCCACTCCACCTGAGCCTGGCAGCAAAAGGTCACAAGCCCCCAAGTGACAGCTGTCAATCACAGGAGGTGGGTATTATCCGATCCATTAATAACACCCTGAAAGGTTTTGGGAGACCATGGGGATGGAAATCTCCTGACTTGTCACCACTGGATATGACCTGCAGGAATTCTGGAGCCCTAATAACACAGCTCAGCAGAGGATCAAGTTTTAAACTGAAGCAAAATAAATCATGTCTTGGTGGTAAAAGCTTTGACTGTTGAAAACAATATGTGCAACATTCTGTAAATAAATTGAGATTTAATAAACAATGTTTGACATTAACCATGGCCACAAAAAGTTACTCTGTGGTCCCCAAATTATGGCTGCCCCGTGAAAGTTGAAGATTCAAATCAGAGATTTGTCAGGTCGAGCAGGCTTTTATTTATTTATTTATTTATTTATTTTTTGTCAGTCAGGTTGCATTGCAATGACAAGACAAACCAGACATGCACAGGGATAACATTTCAATGAGGAATTATAAATACGAGGAATCATCAGTATATTTTTGTATTGGCTGGCGCACATGACAGCGTGCGCCGGGGGTTAACTGATGAAAGATGGTGGAAAAAGTGGTTGGTAAACAAGCTCCTGCGCTTGTTTTTTAGCAGCATCATTGCACACAGAGCTTTGCAACAGTACAGCAGACTGTAAACTTCACAAAGCCAGCCTCAAAATCACCACTAACCACAAAATTAACTGATAGAAGCAGAGAGGGTGATAGAAACAGTGTACAGGTGATGCACTGTCAGCCGTTGCAGTGCTGTGGTGTGCTGGGATTTTATACCTGAACTATGAGCTGTGCACACTTTTTTTCACTTCCTGTTCAGAAATCTGATGTTTCTCATCACAAATGATGAATAAAGACATTAAAATATGAGTCTTACTGGTAAAACATACTGATATAGGAGTTTAGTGTGGTGCTGAACTGAAAAAAAAAAAAGGAATCTTGAAGTTTTATCCTCAGGGATGTCGGGGATATTGATGTATGTATGTATGGGTTTACTAAGACTACTCAAACTGCTATAACAATCCTTACAAAATAACGCAAAAGACAGACTATAAAAAAATAAGCGGCAGTGGAAATTTAGGAGTGAATTGAAGCAGGGATTTAAGTGGCTAGAGTATGACAAAGCTAAGTAATGTAATGCCAGATGTACTGTGTGCTACCAGTTTCCTCAAGGCTGTGTTAAGTTGCCTCAAATTGTCTTATCTGTATTGGTTTTTACAGTTTACATTTTATAGCTCACATAATACTGTTGATGTGGCAAAGATATTGTAGTTATCTAAATATTGCTTTATTAATTTTACATTTCACTACACTGGCAGTTACTCTACCAAAAAAAAGAAAATTCCCTTATTTAGTGGTCATGCCAAAGTTGGATTAATTTAGGTTTTGTGGCCTGTTAGTTGAATCTTGTTGAGGATGCAACATTGTCTGACAGGCTTTGTTCAGAGAAAAGTAAGTTGTAAAGCTGTGCTTCTATTAATGAAACTAGCTAAGTCACTTTGGAGCTAAAAAAAAAAAAAGAGAGAAGAAATATACAAATAAAAACAGTCAGTAACTTTACACTGACCTTTGTGCAACAGGCTATCAACAAAGTAATATGAAACTAAAGCTCTGCACGGCATTGTCGTCAAATCAAATATTCATGTTGACATGGAGGTTATGAGCGATACGGCCCCCCCAGCGACAAACAAACTCAACTCTCATGCAGCGTGACTCTCTGAAAGAGGTGTGTGAGGGGCCGGGGAGGATTACCTGTGATCCAAGGATAATGAAAAAAACATACTGACTGATATTAAATTCTAACACATGAAGAATTACTGATAGGCTCCTGTTGTTTTGCCTTGCCTGGTGATTCTGCACGAGGCAATGCCTCATGGGACGCGGCAGCCATAAAACACTGTGTGAAATTCGTTGTTTTTCTGTACAGCATGTCACCCATGACATGAAATAAAAGTGAACAAACAATCCCACCACTGTTTATACATTATAGATGAGGTGTAAATGAACAAGATTGTTGCAAAGCATGAGCACAAGGCACAAAGCTAGTTAGTGTCGTTTGAATGAACCAGAAAGGTAGAGAGTTACAAAGCAAACTGTTGAGCCTTCAGTAATGTGGGTGTGTATGTTGAGTCAACAGCCTTACAATGCCAGCGTATGGGCTATTATTATTTTTTTATTAGTGCCCCCTACCTGTCTGGAGCTGCAGGACGTCCATTACGTGGCTTGTTGACCTGGGCGTACAGAGCTTCCAGGGGTGGACCGTTGTCCGGAAGATGAGGGGGAAGGTGAGGGCTCTGGGGGCTCTGAGGGAGGTGGTAGTGGTGGCTGTAAGGATCAATGCTGCTGCTATCCACCGACGAGTCTAATGATCCGATGCCGGCGTAGGTGTGCTCCTCATCTGAGCTGAAGGTGCGACTGACGACGTCTTGGATCTCAGCATATTCCCTCTCCTTCGCCTGCCTCTCCCGAAGCTCCCGCGTCTTAGCCTGTATTCTGTGATAAACATAATATAGATAGTGAAGTGTTTTTTAATTGTGAATCATCTGGCAAACCAACAATTCTGCTTAGAAATGACAAAATTCAATATTCTTTCCTCACTGGGGAAAAAACAGATTGTACATCCTTTTTTTTTAATGATTAACACTTTTATTGTTTTTTAACACTGTAACAGAACATGTAAAACAGAATGTCAAATTCACATCCTTAAAAAAATGTTTGGTGACGGAAATACATGTGATGAGTAGGGTCTGACCAGAACTGGATTTTTGGGGCCATTGCCGACAACGATATTAGGGGGAAGAAAATCCTTTTCTATATTTCGCTCCCTCTAATGTGCATTTCAAATACTCGCAACAAAGACATGAAGGCAGGATATTTTACAGCTAAACAATAAACTCTATTGTCCACAATGATGTCCCTGAAACGGTAAACTTTCACCTGTATTTTTCATAATTACAATGGAAATACGTTGCTGCTGTTGGGCAGAAACCTGAAAGAGACCCTGTGTTTTCAAAATAATTGAGCATTGCATCAAAGGTGGTAGCTCTTCTAAACACTTTTCACTGGTTAAATATTTGTAAAACCCACAGACAGACATATGTAAAGGGTGACCTTTTGAATTGATTTTGGGGGAAAGAAAAAAGAAAAAGACAAATTATGGAGATACATGGTTTCCACAACTTGAATTAAGACAAAGATCAAATTGATCTGAAATGTTGTCTATAAAACTAAAATACAAATATACACCAAAACAATCTGTATTGTGGACCATCTCAAAAAAAGTTTCATATTGGCATAACAATATAGACCAGTATAGCTGTAATAGGCCGATATCAGTAGATAATATCCACCAACCAATATATCTTTCTCGTTCTATTGATTAATCAAATATTACTAAGTTTCAGATGATCAAATGATAAAAAATTTTAAGAGGATAAAAGTGGTTTTGGATGGTTTGTGATGTGAAATATTACAATTACTTTTATTTATCTTTGGATGGAACTATATTTGGCCAACTTAAGCTATCGAAAAAGTACCATATCTAGCCGCCAAACCATAAATGATTCTTTCTATATTTTCTAGAGACTGAGTCTGTTTGCATGCATCCAGTTTGTTCCAGCTCGGCTGATGGAAACACATCCAGTTTTTATAATCCAGTCTTTATAAGATTGGAAAAGTGTTTATAAAATGTGCCTGGGAACTGAAACACTTAATCAAAATGCAAAATTACAAATTGTGTTTATTTGTGAAGACTATATGAGTCTAGAGTGAGAAACAAAGATATACTTGGTATGATGGTATTTGAGTGGCAAGTGTGTAGAAATGAACCGTAAGGAGGCAACACAGGATAAAAATCCCAACTGTAACGTACCATCAAGGATTCAGAGAGGCATACAAGCAGCATTCCAACCTTGACGTTTTAAGATATTGATCAGTCCGGCCTTGAGGAAGACCTCCTCAAAGTATTTCAAACTATTACTTTCTTCTCCTAAAGCAGCCAAGGAGGGTAGAAAAACATGTCTTCCCTTTCAGTAAGAGAAGCCAAACACTACTATTCAAATATCTGGCTTTTCATGAGCCATTAGAGGACTGAGACGAGTGTACTGATCCTATTCCTCAAGTCTCCTAACAAGAGGAGGTGGGGAGAAGACAGTTGGACCCCGTCTTCCTACTTCCCACCCTTTCCTCTCCTCTCCATGCCGTTCCTCTCCCCGGGACCACTTCCACACAACAGAGCCTTTCACAGGCCCTTTCCTGTCTCGGAGAGCGGTTCCATGTGAATGCCCATCTGTCTGCAGCTAACAAGACTCAGTCATGGTGCTGCATGGGAGCTGGAGGAGAGCTGGCGTTTGTGGGAGCGGGGCGGTGGACAGTGGGGAGCAGAGTGGAGAAGGGCTGAGGACATGGTGGAGGGGAGTTGACCTCCCACTGCGGTGACCCTGGCAGCAGCCACCAGACTGCTCACTGGTTCCAGATGTTGTATCCCCGCTGTAGGGTAACACGCACGTCCACAAGCACGCTAACCTCCCACTGGTGCAAGACTTCCCCATTACCTCAGGTCATAACTGACCTCTGACCCCCCCAACTGCTGCTCCTCAGAGATGATTGACAGGTTGGGAACGGAGCAAGAATCCCCCCAAGCCTAACTCCCTCTCTCATGTCTGTGTATTTTAATAACAGTAATCACATTTCAAACAATCACCATTTTTCAGTGCCGGATTAACCCAATTCCCACATCCTACCCATAGACTGCCTTGTTTATTTTTAGCCGTCCAAAATCCCATTTTCTCAGCATTATCTGCGGAATGAGATTTTGATGGAGGCCTGATGCAATGTTGCATGATATGCAGTCATTTATAAAGCCTCTAAGCTGGTTTGCTGTATCTTTGCGTTGTCGCGGACCAGGTACAGTATGGAAATCAAGTCACAGCACAGTTGTGTGCATTAGGTACGGTCTCACTTTAGTTTGTGCTGTCAGGGAATAGAAAACAAGACTCAGGCGGAGAAAAACACTAATTCCCAGAAGCCCTTTCACCTGCCATCTGGCTAAAGTGATGTCAGATGTCTGCCAGGAAGGACCAGACAATGATGTTACCACAGGTTCACGGAAGTCCACTGGGATCTCAAGACCCTCTGGCGTTTTATGGACTAATCAGATTCATAAAAACGGCAATATTGACATTTGGGACGGGATAATGGCCCTGGCTAGACTGGCGACATGATGGTAAAAGAGAGAGACTTCTCCTCCAGGCCTCAGGAGTCTGACATGGATAAAGCTAATAGGTGCATTTCAATAAAAGGGTATTAACAAGCAAAAAATACCAAAGATGTGAGTCATGCTGTTCTCATTAGCTCTCATTATTATCTGCTCCATCTTGTGTCGTAACTTGGTTGCTTTTATACACTTGTGGACCTTCAAAATGAGCTTTTGTTTCAGTTCTTAACAGCACTTCACATTTTTCAGGGGAGAGGTCATGGTTCTTTTTGTCAAACAAAAGATCTGTCGGTCCATGTGTTTGTGGAGAAAACATATCCACAATCCAAACCTGTCAGTCAGTCAGTAAGAGGCCGATTCCAACTTGTTCTGGCTGTCAGAGAGAAAAGCTGGACTATCAGACGGTGTTAAGTTTCCACCCTTGGCCAGTTGGCAGTGGATCTCTCTGTGGCAAACTGTGAGATTTAAACGCTAGATTCCCAAGTGCATATTTTCTGCTTGATGTCTCCAACTGATGTGTCAACAATAAAACTACCAGCAATTTAGCAGCCCTGTCACCAAAAATTACATTCCAATGCATCTTATTTGCATTAGAAACAGTCTTTAGCAGAAAGTGCCATTTTTAGCCCTGCTAGTGACAGACAATGCTGGTCTGCTTATCAGTCTGTTGGTCCACAACTGTGATTAACATGACCACCATGCCCACAGTCAAGGTCCACAGAGGATGAGTCCATCTGATTTTGGTGGTCCTGTGACTTTTCATCTAGCACCACCAACAGGTGTGTGTTAGAATTTATCCTGTGACATACTTTCATCTTTTTTCCATCTAGTGCCACCATGAAGTTGACATTTATGATTTTAAGTGAAATGTCTTCACAGCTTTTGGGTGGATACAGATATTCATGCTCCATTCAGGAGGAATTATAATAACTTTTATCATTACATTTTTTTCATCTAGAGCCATCATCAAGTCAAAATTTTTATTTCCTAGGTAGTTTCAAGTGATTGCTGAGACTCATTTCCAGGTCATCAAACTATTGATGCTTTGGATTGGTGGCTCAAAGGTAGTTGATTGTTGAAGGAATAAGATTCAACAATCAACTATCTTGTCTCACATCACGGGTTAGATTTTCTAAAGCCTGACACAGAGCCAAGAGGAAGACCATAAGTCTAGCTTTGTCTCACACCACTTGAATTGCATTATGCTGAAAGGTTAGTGTGGAACTTTTGCCCAGTGACGCCAAAAATGAACTGCATACCCCAGCTTTAACCTCAGCTGTACTTTGAGTTCAGGGCTAAACAGAAAATCTTAGCATGCTAAAACACTGAACTAAGATGGAGACAAAGGTTAAAATTATGCCAAGTAAATGCAAACATGTTACCACTGTGACATTAGAACTTAGCTCAAACCAGCGTGATGTCTAAGTACAGCCTCTCAGAGGCTAGTGTGGCTGCAGACGTTAGTCTTGTTTTATTTAATTTTAACCATAAACAGCTAATACACAGCGAAACATTCCTCCAATGCAGTGCTACAATGAACAACACAAGAGAGTGCACACAACCAACTAGACAACACAGATCTATAAACATACATGAACCTACACAGGACTACATAAAGTCCACATGTGCAACCATGTAAAAATGTATTTTATTAACACAACAAGGAGACTTTTATAATGAGCGTATCTGCTAAATTTTCACTATCAGCATTTTCACTTGTTTTACCCACATTATCTACAATTCAGCAATTGTGGTAGATTCCAGAAATCAGCTCTGACTTAAAGTACTGGATATACTGTGTTGATTAAGGCCCTGTTCCATTTAATGTAGCAGAGCCTTTTTAGTGAGCCAGCATGCACAGCAGCAGCAGTCTGACACTGTTTGACTTGAATGGAACAGGACCTTAGTTAGTATCACTGCTAACACCTGTGTTTACCCTACTATTTCATATCAATATGGCTGCTAAAAGAGGCTCTATTCACCCTAACCTCCTCCATGTTGAGGTTCAGAAAAATGTGAAGAAAATCAGTGGTTTATAAATGCATTTTGGAGGAAACATGGTCGCAATTTGGAAGCCATTTTTTCTGCTCAGTAATATGCTCATTAGCTCCAAATCTTACTGTATATACACACCTGCAAACAGTGTTAATCTTGGGGAACCTGCAACTGCTGCTCCACTTCCAACTCCCCTCCTCCCCCCACTTTCTCCTGCGAGACCACCCCCGCGCTGTACCATATAT
>JAJHUR010088970.1:0-30444 GCA_027495735.1 Lutjanus campechanus | reverse complement strand
GTCAGTGTTAACCAAAACAGATCACAGTTTACTTCTTCTCCGGTCAGAGAGACAAACACCTCTTCGACCTCAGCTCCCACAGCAACACTATCAGGTTGTTCACTTGTTTATCTGAAAAGAGAAGACAGCTGCATCTACTGTCCTAGAGGAGAGACAGTATGTCTGTCAAAGGTTAAAACAGGTATCTTAATGGTATGGCTCAAAGGCCTTAGCATAACCACTCGAGAATGGAAAATTCCCTAACATACACGTGTGAAGAAAATATGTGGATTGTTCTCCGCATAAAACATCTACATTTTTTATTTAAGTGTAAAGCTGCAACGATTAGTCAATCAAAAATAAAATTAGTTGCCAACTATTTTGATAATCAATTGATTGTTTCAGCCATTTTTCAAGCAAAAAATATTTGGTTTCTTTGTCATTTGTGACAATAAATGATGAGTCTTTCTTTGGGTTTTTGGCTGTTGGCTGGACAAAAGAAGCTTTGAAGATGTCGTTTTGGGGTCTTGGAAATTGTGACAAGCATTTTTCACAATTTTTCGACATTTTAACAAACAATTAATCTATTAATCATGAAAATAATCTGCAGATTAATCAACAATGAAAAGACATTTCCCCACTGTGAGACTAATAAAGGAATATCTTATCTTAAATCCTCATTATTTTATACCCTGTTTAAGTTTGCTCTCGGCTGTCTAACAAAAATAGTAAATTGTCAGTAATTTGACAGCAATCAGACATTAAACAACCCCTGTTTTCTGTTTTGCCCCGTTTATAGTTGAGGACTGGGACAGTTTCCAGGCCATTTTGGATCACACCTACAAGATGCACTTCAAGTCTGAACCCAGCCTGCATCCAGTGCTCATGTCAGAAGCATCGGTGAGTTGATACAGTACCTTAAAAATATTGATATTCTATACTTTTTGAGATACCACGTAGAAAAAATAACACCACATTGACGGCATGATTATTCATTTTATTTTTATTAGTAATTTATTTTCATCTACTGTATATAATTTAAATTGAGCTTTTTATAAGTAACAATTGTGAGTCAAGGATTTGAAGTGAAGACTTTATTTCCCGTGCTGGTCCTCCTCACTTCATGGAGAATCTTAGTAGTTTGTGTTGTGCTGACAATAATTTGTTGTAAACAGTCTGTGTTCTGTTTTGTGTTGCAGTGGAACACACGAGCAAAACGAGAGAAACTAACAGAGCTGATGTTTGAACATTACAACATTCCTGCCTTCTTCCTCTGCAAATCTGCCGTGCTATCTGCGTATCCTTTACTGTTTCATGAGCTCATATGAGTCATTTGTCCCTGTCCCTTTACTATCTGATAAATTTTTGATTTCTCTCATGCAGAGTCTGTTGAACTAACACTGTATCTGTTATATGTTGAACTGTTTTACATTTCCTTTACTCTGAGCATCTCAGCTTTGCCAATGGACGATCTACAGGCTTGGTCCTGGACAGCGGAGCCACACACACCACAGCAATTCCAGTGCATGATGGCTACGTCCTGCAGCAAGGTGACCTACTATCATAAATAATTTATCAGAGGTTAACAATCGAGCTGCAGATTTTACTTGGTCTACATATTAACCCAAGAGGATTCATGTAAATGTTATAGCCCTAAATCCTCAATTGATGCATGTGCTCACCTTCTATGATTTATGATGCCATCTGCTGGTTGGAGCTTGCATCTCAGCTTCGCCAATCAAGCCAGTTGCCTTTACAAGTGTACAGTTATTACAATCTTCTGTTACCCCTGTGAACTACTGTTGGACAAGTTTCAAGTTTGTGCATCTCTTCTGATTGTCTCTGTGTAAACTGTGTCTGAATAAATCACATTCCAGGATTAAACTAACTCATGTTGTAGTAGTATGATGCTTGCTGGTGAGTCGGAGCTGAAATCAATGAATGAAATAAAAAGACGAGATTGTTTCAGCAGACTGCTGATCTGAGGAACTTGGAGTCAAAGAGGGCGCATTATGGTCACAGTGATGTATCATGCTGAGCAAGTTTAAACAGAGTCTGTGGTTGCTGTATTATGTAATTATGATAGAGATTTAGTGTTCCCTCAAGTAATTTGTACTGTCATGTCCACTTTCTGACAGGAATCGTCAAATCGCCCCTGGCTGGAGACTTCATGAGCATGCAGTGCAGGGAGCTTTTTCAAGAATTAAGTTGTGAAATAATTCCTCCTTACATGATTGCATCAAAGGTGAGATCTTTGTGTGGAAACCTCATTTTAACGAATGTCATTTCAGTGTTTCACATGTGTGGTAGTAAATTTTAAATAATCAAGTGGAAGTATTTGGCCTATTGAGATGTTTCAATGGGTTTCGTTATTTTTTTTTTATTGCACATTACAACTCAGCTGTCTGCAGACTTGAATATAACTGTAACTGTAACTTGGGGGAGATTAACCTTACTCTACTGTGTAGGCTGTTTTTTTAAACATTATTTTCCCACACAGTCTGCATTGGTTCTTATTGTCGCCTTCCTTCATACCAGACAATGTCAACAGCAGTGTTTGTGATTACAGGATGCAGTGCGGGAGGGATCGCCAGCCAGCTGGAAGAAAAAGGAGAAACTACCTCAAGTCACCCGCTCATGGCACAACTACATGTGTAATGTAAGCAGCAAACTCTTCAAATTCTGATATGAGCTCGTTGTATTTTGTTTTGCTGAATGTGTTCAACTTTCCTCTTCTGAATGCTTGCAGTGTGTGATCCAGGATTTCCAGGCATCCGTGCTGCAGGTGTCAGACTCGCCATATGATGAACAGTAAGCGCATTAGTTGAAACCTACTATGAATCTGTCCTTAATGTAGACTGTTTTACTCCAGTCCAACAAATAGTCATTATGTGGTCTCTGTATGGACCAGGAATAAATGTGTAGTCTTAAAACCATAGCTTCCCAGCGCTTTTCCCTCCATGAGTTAAATTTATACAAAAAATCAGCCTGTCTTGTTTTATTTCACAATAATCACCAGCTTGTTTGTGTGCTAAAAGTATACATCATCTGAAAGGTTAAAATTTTATCCCAAAATGACAAACTAACAGCCTCCCCCCTCTGCTTTCATCAGGGTTGCTGCACAGATGCCCACTGTGCACTATGAGCTGCCAAACGGCTACAACTGTGACTTTGGGGCCGAGAGGCTGAAGATCCCAGAGGGGCTGTTTGACCCCTCAAATGCCAAGGTGAATGCTCCTTTAGGTTAACTGTGCAGGAAAACTCATTTGTGAAAAGTTGTGAAAATGTGTTGCTTTTTATGTGCTACGAGTTAATTTAGTGAGAATTTAATTTTGTTGTTTTGTTGGTTCTGATCACTTCAGGGCCTGTCTGGAAACACCATGTTGGGAGTCGGCCATGTGGTGACGACCAGCGTGGGAATGTGTGACATTGACATCCGACCGGTGATTATCAAGATGTTTTAAACACGGGTTGACTTTGTGTTCGTGGCTTAAACGTTTCCTGTTCCTGTAGACACTTTTAGACTTTTATCCATTTAAATGATGCTGTTAACTAAAATGAATTTCAAATGATGAACGGGTAAAGACGTCTTACTCAAACCTTTTTGTTGAAGATAAATTTTTGCCTCACCAGGAATGTAGATGAGTCATTAAAGCTGGATTTTAGTTTAACTTCAAACACTTATTAACAGTGCTTTGGATGTTTATTTGTTCTGTGTGTTTGGCTTGTAGAAGCTGAACGTGACATATTTTGCACACAAATATCTTGAAATGCAACAACTGAGATACAAACACTGAGATACATGTAGACAAAGCTGGTTGAGGTCATTTGGGTGTGCGCATAAAATACATATAATATAATTTTTGGTTATAAAATAAAACCCATTTGTCCAACTGTTGATTAGAGTTATCGTATTGATAAGAGTGCCTCTGCGTTTCACTGTAGTTTTTTCTCCTAAATCTTCAGCATTGCTTTAAGAAGAGACATTTTGATTTACTGACCGTTGACTTGTATCTCAGGGTCTGTACGGCAGTGTGGTGGTGACGGGAGGAAACACGCTCATTCAGGGCTTCACAGACCGACTGAACAGAGAACTCTCTCAGAAAACTCCTCCGGTGAGTCAAAGACATGACGTCCTCGCATATTTTGATAAATATCTTAGCCTTCAGTTAATGATAGACTGCAAATTCAAAACATAACGCTGCTTCTTGTTGTCATCTGTTGACATAAATATGCCTTTATGCTTAATTCATTATGTGGTATGATCTTTTAAATACATAATACATAAATACATACATGACATGTCTGTCTGTGTTTTGTAGAGCATGAGGCTGAAGCTGATAGCCAACAACACTACAGTGGAGCGCCGGTTCAGTGCCTGGATAGGAGGCTCCATCCTGGCATCACTCGTAAGGACACACAGCAGCTAAAGCTGTCTCTGTCTCTCACACACTGATGGGATTTAAAACAACAGCTCTAGAGCTGGTGACTCAGGCTGCAACGAGCTCATGTTTTTCATTAATATGACAAAAGTGTCTGCACAGATATGGAGCACTGTGCAGGGTTTTTCTGCTGATCTAAAATCCAATAATCTGAATTTTAGGCTTTAAAGTGTCTTGCATACACTTCTGTTAAGTCTTAAAAATTGACTGAAGGTACTGTTACTTTGCAGTAGTAAGTTGCATTAACTTCAGTCTCACTTTGGATTTAAAACACAAAAAAAACGTCTTTGCAACAGGGTTTCCACAGGTCCTTTAAAAGTCTAAAATTCAACTATCTAAATTTTAGGCCTTAAAATATCTTAAATATGATTTTGACAGGTCTTATAAATTACAAATTGACTGGATTGTGTTGTTGTAAGTCGTTACTTTTATAAAGTTGCACTGACTTTAGTCTCACTTTTAAATGTGTTCTTGGGACATAATGTATCGATCACACAACAATAACAAAACAAAACCAACATTGGATGTGAAATAGGTCTTAAATTGCATTCATAATAGTCTTAAAACTTCTTCTTTGTAGTTTTTATGAAAAACATTCGAACTTTATATATGTGGTTATTTATGTGTGAAAACTGTCTCTAAGCTCACATTACCACTTTGCTCAACAGCTTTGTCTTTCGTTGTGTTTGTATATTTCAAACTAGTCGTACTTTTGTTTTTTCCTGATTTATTCAAACTGAACACATTTTCTCTGTTTTTTTCCAGGGAACCTTCCAGCAGATGTGGATCTCCAAACAGGAGTACGAAGAGGGAGGGAAGCAGTGTGTGGACAGGAAGTGCCCTTGATTTTTCACACCCAGCCAACACCCTCTGCCCCGTCACTGTCTCTGCCACAAGCTTAACATCATGAGTCGTTCACCTCTGACCCTGGACTCAGGAACACCTCCGGATAATCACTCTTATTTTGTATGATTTGTTTTTTAAAAAATAACTTGAGTTTGTCTGTATGCTGCCTGTCTAGGATTTATTGTGAAAATTAGACATAAACATCTACAAACTAAACTGTCGCTATGATAAAATGAGGTTTAAGTTCCTTTGTTAACATCATAACATTCAGTCCGTTGCCTTATCTTTAGGATTGTTGGTGTTTTGTAGAAACCTTAAATCTTCAAAAATGCAGTTTTTGTGGAATTGACAAAAGTGACCCTGCTACCTGCCCATGCCTTTTAAATCAGTCTGACCTGGAAAACATCATTACGTAGCTCCTAAAGTCAAGTTCTTGATCAAACTGGGGAAAAACACCATGTGAGAAACAAAATATTTTGTCCAAGGTTTCTGCAGAATACTGACAAGGTAAAATTTGGGTGATGTGTATTTGGAGGAACGACCTCACAGTTTGGGGTGAATGTCTTTTGTTCATAAGCCTTCCTCTCTCTCTCTCTCTCTTTTTTTTGTGTAGTAAGTAAGCTCATCAAAGGCAAAGGCCAGTCAGCTCTCGCCTGCGCTTAATAGTGTGAGTGTCAACTCAAATAAATCTGTATTTAATTTTCATGTTGCTTGTCATTGGCTACATATGGTCTTTTAAAAATAAAGTACTTTTTTGTTAAATGATTTCTTAAATGCGTTTGTGATAAATGTCTCATATGTACATTATTATTTCAGTTGTCTCCCCCTCCCCCCCCCCCCTCCAACTGTAGACTCATTTGTCATTTTTATGAGGGGCAGGTCAACAGTATCACAGAGAAGTCCACATAACCTGAAAGCTGGGAAAATTAATTATTGATGCATTCGTAGCAAGGTTTGTCGTAGGCAGCTGCACTTGATAGTCTATCAAGTCCAGTTGCCTACGACAAACCTTGCTATGAATACCATGACCTGGTCGACAGGACATTCACAGACAAATTATTGATGCAGCTCAGCACTGTCAGTTTTTCTCTAATAAACATGTTTTCTTTAGGTGCCTTTTCAAATAGTTAAAATTAAGAGTGTATGAGGGCTTAGAACATTATGATAGAAGTATATGATGGCCACTCCTATGCTTTATCATAATTATGACTATAAAAATGCTGTATGTCAATAAGCTGCTGCTGCAATTGTGGAGTTGATACCATTTGTTAAAATGTAAATTATCTTTGGTATGAATGATATGATCAAAAATCCCTCCAAAATACCTTAACACTTTTAAGAACATTAAGAAACAAAGACCAATTTTACATCGATACTGGGGGGAAAAAAATCTGGAGGATATGAAGGAAAACCTGAGACCTTTGTGGTTTTGTTTTGTAGCTGTTAGATTTTTTTTCTCCCCAAAAACACATTTAAAATGACACTGAAGTTAATCCAACATCATACAAAATGCTGTATTATGTCTCATAAGTTGTTGCAGCAGTTTTTTGTACAAATTTACTGTATTTTTGACCAAAATCCTGCTACAGGCTCTGAAAGACCCTGACATTAGCTGCAAATGTCTCTGCAGGATTAATTTAATTTGATCAGGCTGACATATAGTTATTTGACATGAAATAGAGCATGTTTTATTTAGGTAACAGTATTAAGTTGCTGTAAAGTTGCATAAACATTGTTAAAAGTTCCCCAGAGTCACATGATCTCCAAACCTTAAATATTAATTTTACAAACTAATAAAACAAGACAAGGAAAACTCAGTACATGAGATGTGTTTTAATATTAAGTATGAAAAGAAGACATTTCAAGTTGATGTGGCATAATTTATCTTATAGGATCAAATAACAACTGGACAAATAGACTCTACAACAGTTTCAGTCCATCTTCAGTATTGGACATGAGCTGATTCAAACTTCTGCTCAGCAGATAAAACGTTGAGAGGGTCCGTATCATGATGCAGGAACTTTCATTTGAGAAAACTTCTCCTTGAGTTTGGCCTGAGTTTTCTTCTCTAAGCTGGCTTTCCTGGCCTTCTCTCGAAGATGTTTCTCTATGCGCAGCCTGCAAGACAGAACAAGAAATTAACATTGAGATTTTTGTATGAGAACAGGAATTATTTATGCCCAAAAAGTACATTATTGCAAGTGTGCCATATCTTACCTGATGTGTGGTTGGACAAAGTTGGGTGTGTAGAACTTCTTTCGCTTGTATCTTTTATTCATGTACCAAGGAATAGCGTACTCCTTGAACCGATACCTGCGGGAAAGAAAACAAGCAAACATGAGTGATGCCACTTCCCTCAAATCACTTTCCAAAGCTTCGCCCTAGAGGTACAACAATGAGATTACAGACCACCTGCAGAAGTCTAAAATCAGCTCTGCCTACGCTTAAGAAATTCAGTAAGCTGGAATCAAACTCATGGCCGTTGCTGAGAACTCTGTACAAGGGCTGCACGCTCCACAAACTGAGCTATTGGGGCACCCCCCAGGGTTTAATGGTTGAGATAAAAGTGTTTTTCTTACATGCAAATGTTTTAATTATATTTAGAGTTACTGTCCTAAATGGAATGTTTGTATCCTTGAGGTCTAAATAAGGGACTATGTACAGTGAGTGGGTCACTGTGACAAAATAAACCCCAGCAGGCTGATGAAGGGTTTTATTTTGCTATAATGACCCACTCACTGTACCTTATCCTGTTTATTACAGGAAAATTAATTTCAAAAAATCAGTCATTTGGCACAAAACATTGAATTCAGAAATGACATAACGTAAAATGCCATAATTGACTAATCATGATTAAGTATTCACAAAGCTGCGTAATAACAAGTGTTTAACTACAGTTTCTCCTAAAAGAACATTTGCAAAACCAATTTTTACATTTTTCAAGTATTTTATATTCAGCATTGTTTATATCGATGATTGCCATTTTGCAGTGTTCTTCCCTAATGCATTTCAGCACATCTTGGTGCATTACTGCCACCTGTAGATCAATGGAGTAGTGTGAAACTAGGGCTGCATAATTAATCAAAATATTATCAAAATCACAATATGGACAAGTCCAATATTCAAATTGCAGAAGCTGCAGTTTTTGATAAAAGATTAATGAAAACCATGATGCAAAAAAAGATCACTGCAATATCGTGCAGCCAAATGTGGAACCACTGGCAGGATTGTGTATCATGTGACCTGAAATCTCACACACAAATACATGTGCATCTCTGTGCACATACATGAGATAAATAAAACAGGGATCCATTCCGTGGACAAACAGCTCCATAATGCTACTAGAGGTCAAAAACTCCACAGGGAACTTGATGTTAACTGAGTGCTGCATTTCTCCATGTGCATATGTGACATAATGTACACGGAGACTCTGTGCTCACCAGTAGACATAACCAAATATGTTCCTCCTCCAGGCTCCTGGTCGACCTTTCTCCTGTCCTGTCTGCAGCAGACGCAGTGCCGTCTCTCTCTCATTCACCACGGTCTCCACTCTGATCAATGACCGCTCCACCTGAGAGGAAGAGGACAGCAAGAATTACTTGAGCCATGGGCCCTAATTTAACACAAACACCACCCACAATACTGCAGGTACAAACCCTGCATCCCACCACGTGTCTGTCAAATGTAATTCATGATTTCTACAGTAATAGTGGAGAAGTCATCCTGAGCATCACACCAACCTTCCTTAATCTTTCTGGACTCGGCATCTGAACTCTTTGCCTTCGTGCTTCTTGCTCAAGTGTGAGCAGCATGTTCTTTTCTTTTAGCAGCACATACCTGAGACAGAACGAGAGCATTACACACAGCTGATACATGTTTACATACTGTGAAGCACCAGAGTAATCAGTCAACAATGCTTACCACAGTTTGTGTAAATCTTCATTGCTCTTTGTTCTCAGTTGTTTGGCAGTCCATGGTGCACCTACAAAAAATATGACACACCAAACAAGTGTGAAATGCTGCCACCATGCCTGGTTGGTACAAGTTGTGCTACAGCAGCATAATGAAGATAATAACATAAGTGTTTTACCTGACTTCACAGTGGTCTCCCCCCAGTTCTCAGGGAGGTCAAAGAACTCGCCCAGTCCTCTTCTGCTGACGGTTGTGTGCAGAGCTCGACACTGACCCACCGAGCTGGTGGGACTGAACCAAGACAGGGCAGCAAGTGGAGACTTGTCCCTGGGTGCAAAATAAATTCACATGAGGCACATCCTAAGTGCATTATGGTTCTCTTTAAGTGTTTCTTCCTTTCCTTCCTTAGCTACCTCCTCATTTCCTTTCTGACCCAGAAACAGATTTTAGCTCTTGCTTATTTATCATTATATTGATAGAAACATGATGAAAAAATAGTATAGTTTAATGAAAGTTTCAGAGAATTTGCATATTGTGTAAAGCAAAAATAGAGCATTTGAGGGCATCTGTGTCTGCTGTATCAGTCTCATTCAAAATGATTTTTTAAAGTAATTAAAACAGAGACAGAAAACAACAATATGAAGTCATTAAGGACAAACTGATTGACAAAGTCATGAAAATATAGAATAACAAAATAAAACAGCTGTGACATATGACAGAAAGTATACCACTAGTTTGCGAAAACCCCAGTCTGTAAGATTAAAGTTAAATACAGTAAATATAATCAGGGTTGGAAATTAAGTTTTTTTTAAAATGTGAACATCTACCAGCCACTGACAGAAAAATGTTCAAATTCACCTGCCACTCAATAGTAAATAATTATTTTGTGTCTGAAATCTACTAGCCACTTTCATATTTTACCAGCATTTGGCTGGTGGTAATTTTCAACCATGAATACAACAGTCTTCAGCTGCATTTATTGATTACACGATGAAAACCACCTTGTACCTGAAAACATAATAATTTAAACCTACGACTGTCATATTAATAGTCAACGATTTTAGGCCCATGACACTACAATCAAATGTGACTGAATTGAGTCAACAAACGTCTACAGGTGGCATCATAAATTTAACATTTGATGCAATTTTACTCTCAGATAATGACTCCTTTACACAATCTACGTTAACTGTCAATGAGGAGCAGCGCCAGCAGTGTTAGCTATGAGCACGTTGACTTTAACATCGCTTACATGTCATGTATTGGACACTTCAAAGCTTCTTACCTGTAAAGATTGGGCTGGTATTTGGCTACATTAGCTGTACAATGTTGAGTATTTATCGCCGAAGATATCCTTAAGACATTTTGAAACTGCTTGCAAAGAGTCAAGACGCGTCCTGCGGATGAGGACGCCGCCATCTTTTTCTCAGTCTTTCCCACATTACCCGTCATGCATTTCTCTACACCAAATATATTTTTGTTATTGTTTAACTTTTTCGAGTTTATTTGGAGTATTCATATATATTTATATTATGAGTTGATACAGTGTACCTATACAAAAATACCACCAAACTAGAATAAAACTCAACGTATCCGCCCTTTTCAAATATGGCGGTTTCCGCTTCACTCTTTCATCAACCAATCACAGCTCGTGTTGTTGAGCTGTCTGCCCACAGTAGCGATGGTGGGAATGAGTGTTCTCAGGTCTGCTGCTGCTTTTGCAGCCAGACTGAGTCCTCTGAAATCTGGAAATAATGCGGCAAATCTACTGACTAGAACAATCCCACGAACAGATAAAGGTAAGATACATCTTGGACGTTTAAAGAGTGACACATTTGACCGTACAGATGGCCGTCTCTTCTTATGACCTTGCGCCGGGGGTTGTAAGCATGCTAACATGAGCTAGCTGATAACGTTTGTCCTGCTGTCAACAAAACGTAAAAAAGTAGGTTAATACTTTAAAAGTTACAGGGAGCTGCTCACTCTTCTTTGTCAGCTAATGATATTCTGAAATCGCCCTTCTTTTCATCAGAGCAAAAGGTATTTGGTGGCTGTCGTAATAGTTGTTTTATAGTGTGTGAATGACACATTGAACACATCAAGCATTTTGGCACACAATTTTATTAATCTTAATAAATATCATGTAATAATGATATCAAGATAAAGCTGCGATAATAATTGTAAGAGTGATTTTGTTCATACTGTTCACCCCTGATTTGTATAAACAATTTTCAGGAATGATCATCAGTAATGTGAATATTAGGACTGCACGATATGGCAAAAAAAGAAGAGAAGTGATTATTTTTTACAGGTGTTGCGATTGTGATACTGAGATTCACAATTAGTGGCAATAATCATTCTGGCACCACACTTTTTATTTTCACTGAAAAGAAAAACATGTTGATGATGATGTGACAATTATTAGAGTCTGTACCAAACAAGCATGTTTGCTTACATCTAACAAGATTTGTTGGCTCAGGCATCTCTACCTGACCTGTGTCCAAAATTAACTTTTTTGTCCATTGGCTAAATGACTAGTGAATGTTTACATTTTACCAGTCACGCAACAGATTACCATTAATTTTGATTGGTGAGTGAAGCAAAACAACTTGCCACTTAAATATTTTACCAGCATATTGCACTTGGCCATATTGCGATTTTGATAATATTTAGATTTATTGTGCCGCCTTAGTGGATATAATGAGGTACTGATTCAGTTGTATTAGTAACTACAGTCAAATAAGTTCAGAACATTGACCTTAGCCTTTAGAAGTATCATAATGTATATACTCTATCCGCATGGTCACAACAGTATCCCCTGCCTTCTTTTGTAGTGGCCGTTCGCTGGGGCCATGGAAAGAAAATGTTCATCGTCAAACCCTCTGACTTCTATGACAGGAGATTTCTGCGCTTATTGGTGAGTAGTGTAACACTCAGTGCCAGCAGCAGTCAGTCTTCATAAACTGTCGTGTGTCGATAGCCAAGACATTAAAGTGGATCCCTGCTGTACCCACTCATTCTTAATGTAACTCAAGCTCAGCCTCAGTGGCAGTCTTTTACAGGGTTACAGTCTATTACTGTTCTAAACTGATGCAATTTACTTATTGAAGGCACTCAATAAATAACATGAAAATTATGCCCCTTATTTGAGAACCGTTTGCACATGCATATGTTGTATTCATATTTGTATGTCACAAATGAAGATGCACCGATCCGGAAGGACTCATGTTTAGTTCAGCAATAGAACAAGTTTACACAGTGTGATTACTAACATTTAATGGAGCCAGTATTGAGTCTTGCAAGCTTCAAACTCAAAGTGGGCAGAGTTTCTAATTTAACAGTTACTCCTGTGCCTGTAGTTCTGATATAGATTTGAAAAATAATAAAAACCATGAATAAAATGTCAACTAACTTTTGCATAAAAGCAGTAGTTATTTCTGACATGTTGACCCTTGTGGGAAGCAGTAGAATTTTCAGTATTTCATTTTGTTGTCTCGTGTTTTTTTTCCTCTCAGCAATATTACATCCTGCTGACTGGCATTCCTATGGCGATAATTGTCACAAGTGTGAATGTCTTTGTGGGTAAGTAGGCATATGTTTTCAAGTTTTTTTGTGTGCTGTAGTGCCTCATTTGGTTAATTAAAGATTTGATTTAATGAGTAAATCAAAAGAGGTTGCAAGTTACTTTGAATTAAACTTGAATGTGATTGTGATGTCAAGGTGAAGCAGAGCTGGCTGAAATTCCAGAGGGCTACGAGCCTGAGCACTGGGAGTACTACAAGGTATGTCGCTAGAATCTTCTCTCATTAGTGCTTTCCGAAGTATTTTGTGTGTCACTGATCTGAACTGATTCAGGGATGGATAGGCGGGAGCATGCAGTAAATTTGAAATTGGGCATACCCAAATCACCATTTAACTGAGGAATCATTGATAGTTTATTTGGATCAAATATGTTCACAGTCATTGAAGATACTTGTTATGTGTCTTATTGCAGCACCCCATCACCAGGTGGATTGCACGGAACTTCTACGATTCGCCAGTGAAGGACTATGAAAAGATGATGGCTGCAATCCAGACGGAGAAAGAAAAGGCAGATGCAAGGTGAGTGTTTGTACCAAAGTGTTGCGTTATAGATTCTGTCGCTAAAATCCTGTTAAGAGTGGAGGCCAGAAAGTTGTGATACAGCAACATAAACGTGTTTCTAACTGTCCTTAAACTTCACCAGCGACAGAAAATAACTCCAATAGTCTCTGAAGTTAATTTTAGCAACTAAAAAAAGATATTTCCTTCATTTTATTATTTTAAGCTGGTAGCAAAAAGTAGTAGTTTGCTACTGCATGTAGCACCTTCATTTCCTTGGCCAAATGTGTTATAAGAGATCAGTCCAATAATTCAGCGATATTTTGACACAATTTAATAGATAAATTCGAAGGTTTGAGTTCTTTTAACTCAACATATTAATTAGTTTAATACATATGAGCCAGATTCATGTACAGGTTTAACTGAATTTGATTCCGTCAGCTAATATTTGACCGAAGACTGTTTGCATCTGGTGTTATCTGTTGGGCTGAGTCAGAGTGTTAGATGTTAGACCATGTATAACCTGAAAAAGAAGCATTGGCCTCTTATTAATTTATTTGGATCCACATTTGTCACTACCAAGGTAGCAACTACTCTTCCTCTTGATGCGTCACCTGAGAAAATTCAGCTCACAACAATTTCCACCATAGTGAAACTAAGGCTTTGTTCAGACTGTAGGCAAATCAGATTTATTTCTCAAATGAGATCTTTGACTGTCCACACTGTTTTAAGTGATCAGATCAGATTTGTGTGTCCAGACGTCACCAACCTTTCTGCATGGGTTGTGGTGATAATGACAGGTATCAGTAACTATGTGTGTTGGTGACATGATTTTGCAACACACTGCTCTGTCACGTTGCAGCGCAGAAATCCTCCGTTGCACCAAACAAACTCTGCAACAGAGGATGCTGCTATACATTGCGTTGCTCACCTGCTCTGATGCATGTCCATATACTATACTTATACTTTTGACATTGTTATTGTGTGTCACTATGCAAGTGACACAAAAGACTTTTTGGAATCGGCAGCCAGACTGAGATGCATCTGTAGAAATTCGATTGGAATTGCATGTCACACCACCTTGAAATCCATTTCCTGTTGTTTCTTGCTGTCCAAACATTCTAATCTGGATACAATCTGAATATTCCGCAATGGATTTGGTGTGGTATTCTCAACGAGGCTTAAATCTCACAGTAATCAGCAACTGTTTTCTGTTCCTTTTTTATTCAACGAGTAATTGGGGCAACATCTGCTCCCTCACACTGGTTTCAAAGTGGGACCATGAGGAACCCCACAAGTCCTGTCCATAGACACCTGAACATAAAACTAAAGCTAAAACTAAAGTGACACACAAAACATAGTCACACGTTTAGATTCCAGACAGGTGTCTGTGTGGGACTCAGTCTAACTCAGTGAAATCACACAAAGATGTTAATGAGATTCAGTGTACAATTGAAGAAAGACAAGTCATAATTTTTCCCTTCTCCTGGTTTTGTGAAAATTGAGTAAAAGGGTGTTGCAGCATCACTCTGGGATTCCCAACTTGCTCTTGTTTTCATTTCTGATGCATGATCTTATTAATTTGTTGCCTGTTTGTCATCACCAGACTGACACAGCTGGAGGTGCGTCGACACATGAGGCAGAAGGGAGATGGCCCGTGGTTCCAGGTGGACACCCTCAACAAGGAGATGATTGACTACAGCCCCAAGTCAGCACCTGACAATTAATCCAGAAGTGTCTGTCATCAGTACATCATGCTGATCAGTCTCACTGTTTGTACATTTTTTTCCCTTCCTGCGTAAATAAAGTATATACTGTATGTACTCTGATATTTTTGTTTGCCAGTGTCTTTATTGGTATTGTGATGCCCACTCATCTGGTTTCCTGTAGAGCTAGGAGGGTCCAGAAGACACAAAAGCCCAGGCCCCAACTCAGTTGTGGTCAGAAAAGCCTGAAGACCTTGATAACGTTGTACAGTGAAGTTCCCTGGGTCCAGCAACAATGTCTGCTTACTGACTGACACTAAAATACAACAGATGAAAAGAGCAATTGGCATTAATATAATATTAACATAGTCTACTTATTACCTTAAATCGGCCATCATGCACACCTGAATTTGCAACCTCCCACCTGCAAGATATCCTGACTGGACACTTTAAATCTACTGCATGATGTGGGAAATTAGCAGAGTTTATCTTTTCAAATCAGATTATAAGGTCAGACCCATACAGCCACTTTAAATGTGATACTATCAGCTTGTATGGAATTTATTTGGGTGTTTTCAAATGACAAATTACTTGTATTTCAATTACATACATTTCAATGACTGTATTCTGTTTAAATACATTTGATGAGCAAGTATTTGTAATTCGTAGCAAGATGCTTTTTGAAATGTTTTGGGGGGCTTTTATACCTTTTAATTGATAGGACAGCTGAAGTGAGGACAGGGGTAAATGGGGCACACGCTCTACCAACTGAGCTACCAGGACACCCCGGCCAGAAATGTTTTGGTATTGGTTATGTCTGTCTCTGTGAAAATAATACCTGAAACCTGGCCAGAGATCTCAAGAATTTTCACATTTTTTTTTCCTTAAAAAGACTCAGAATGATTTATTGATTATCAAAATAGCTGGCTATTAATTTAACAGTAGACAACTAATCAATTAATTGAATAATCGTTGCGGCACTAAGAGTATCTATTTAAGAGTATCAAACATTTGTTAGCAGGTGACAGTCTGTCAAAAAGGACAGATGTAATGTTTTGCAATTAATGAGAACGTCCACTTGGTGGCAGAGCTTTGCAGATAGGATGATTATTGTCTGGAGGACAAAGGACCTTATTGTTGAAGAAATAACATTGATCATCTGTTGTAAGTTGCACAGAATGAGCATTTTTGCTGTGTTCTTTTAAATTCGACCATTTATTTATTCTAAATGCAAAATACTACTGAGATTTACTCGCAGTGTCCACAACAAAATCCTGTACAGATGAATACAGAGTGGAGTCTTTTGTTGAGCTTGTAGGATACTGCAATTATAAAATAAAACTCAATGTGCACCTCACCATCATGCTTTTCTTGACTCCGGGAGGGGGAAACATGCTGTAGTAAGTGTGGGAGGCTTTATGAATCATCCTCAGAGGTGGGAGGGGCCCTTCTGGTAAAACATCCCTGTTTGTGTGTGTGTGTGTGTGTGTGTGAGTGTGCACAGAGCGTCAGCAGCACAGTCAACAGTAGCCGTGTAATATCTGCGCAGGTCAGAGCTGTTTTTCTGCAAGAAAAGAGAAAAGACACAACATTAGCCTTCATGGCCTGATAGCTGTGCAGCCTGTGTAGCAACAGCCTCCTCCTGCTCCTCCACCCCGCTCTGTCTCCCTCTCTGTGTCATTTTATTTTTATGTTTTTCAGCGTCACATCCCGCTGGCTGCAGGAATGTAGAGACGGAGAGCTTTAAAAATAGCATCCTCTCCTCTGACAGCGCTGCTCCGGTGGCTCCGCAGCACTGTGCTGCGAGAAGCAGGAATGCGAAGATGGCTACAGACCTCGGAGAGCTGCTGGTCCCGTACATGCCCACCATCAGGGTGCCCAGGACAGGAGACAGGGTCTTCAAGAGCGAGTGCACCTTCTCCTTCGACTCCCCGGTAAGTGTCTTGTCTGTCTCCCACCTCCACACAAACACACCGAGACAGGAGCTGGGGCTGTTTGCGTGTCAGGCGGGCTGACAGTCTGATATGAACACACGTGAAGCTGCTCTCATGTGTGTGTGTGTGTTTATCTGTCTCTGTGTGTGTATCCATGGCCGCCTTCCCCGTGAACTTGAGAGAAAATAAATAATTAAATGTTGTTTACATCTCAGGAGAGAGACAGAGGGAGGGATGGAGGGGTTTCCCCCTCTTTGTGCAGGCACAGACGCTCCGTCCAGTTCAGGCCACATTAGCCCCCTCTTCAACCAGCAGAACCAGTAAATACACGCGCTGACACACCTGCCTCGACATTTTCATTAATTTTACAAAGCTTTTGGCAGCCATGTCAGGTTGTAGGAAACAGCTGGTGTGTGTTTGTGTGTCGCTCGGTAGTGACTTTACAGCCGCCTTATGGTCTGTCTTGTAAGCTATTTTTAAAAAAAAATTAAGCTGTCTTTATCTGAAATGCAGCAAATACCCCCGGCTACAGTCTTTTTTTGTAATTAATTCGTATTGAAATTGACTTTTAAGTGTGTCATTAGTGTTCACCTACATTATGTGCATCATGATATGCTCAAAAACCTGTAAACTTGTCAAATTAATTTTAAAAATTAAATAAAATTGTTTAGCATTTGACAACCTGAATTTATGATATGATGGACAGTTAAAATTCACGGATGTACCAAAAACTCAAGGTACGATAATATTAGTGATGGACAATAAATATCGTGCACATAAATTATCGGCCAAAGCTATCAGTATCTGCCTTTTTTAGCCGATAAATATCAGCTATAATATTTGATTTAACAGATTCTCAAAGCATTTAATTTGACTTCTTTGGCAAAATTCTCAATAAGAGCCAAGGTGTTTTTTTTGTTTGTTTGTTTGTTTTTTTGTTTTTTTGTTTTTGATTAACTTTACTAGAAATATAAATGAGCATCTGAAGAGTCAAAACTGTTTTGTCTTTGTTGTAATTGTGATGTCAGTTAGATTTTGTTTGGTCAGAGCCATTAAATATTAAGTCATCCTTAGCATTTCTTACGCTCTTGTGTGCATGAAACTATAGGTTATATGAACTTTGTTTTAAATACAAAAATTGAAATGATTGGTTATTAGTACTGGCTGAAAAATATCCTTATTGTGCATCTTTGGATTATACCAGAATAAAAAGCCCACAATGGGATGTTTATCTTAATATTAAAAACAAAAAGACAAATAACAACTTGAAAAAGGTGTGCTTAAAGTGCTTCTGCTTTCCTTCTTTAATAAAATAGAAATGACCAGCAGTGACCCAACTATGTGCAGAAAATTGGCATGAATTGTCTTTGACAATTAATGTTTGAATTATGTGTACAAAAACAATGCAGCAGTCAGTAGGAGTCCTTTTATAAAATAAAATAAAATATAAATAATAGAATAAAATAATTAACCATGTAATGTCACAGCAAATATCATCACAAATAGTAATAAGACATGTCTTATTGCAATATTCAATATATTGTTGCATCCCTAGTGTTCAGTGGTGAGCTTACAATGACCAAGCAAATATTCACGCAATCCATGGTATTATTGTGATACTCATGTATTGACTTAAAGTACATTTTTATACTCATTATTGAGTCTGTAGGGACATTTTGTTGTGTGCCTTTGTGTTAGTACGTCAATAGAGAGTTCATAGAAAATCACGTGACCCATATTTTAATGCATGTTTTAATTTATGTTGTCATTCTCTGTTTCTTCTGTGAGTATTAGTGTTGCAGTGTCAAAACTTTGAACATTTATAGGTATTAAAACTGTTTAAAACGTATAGTTTTGTAGCAGAGTTCAGTCTTTCCTGTACTTGTAAAGATGAATAAAACCTTTTTGTCTCTTCACACCTTCTACATTGAAAAAAAAACAAAAAACTACTTTCTTGTCTGAAACCGTTTTTAAAGGTGACTCAGCTGTCTGGAGTTCATCATGTTGGCCTGAGGACTGGTTTATTTTTACCCTCGCACTGTTGAAGCTCATATGTCACTCTGGGCCACTTAAAGGTTTATCACATGGGTTTATAAGGCCTACACTGATTGCAAATGTAGGTTAGTTTTGAAGGGAGGACTCTTCAAGTATTTTGTCTCTGACCGTTCTCATGTGCAACTGTTCAAAACACCTTAAATATTTGGTCAGACTGCTGATCTTTTGAATGTGACAAAATAATAATGACATGTGTGGGGCTTCAGTCCAGAGAAACTGTTTGAAGTTTTGTCTGGAATAAGGTTACTGTGATTTTAAACTGGGGTAAAACCTGCTTGTCCTCAGTGCCCCAAAAGCAAAGAGGTTCTACTTTGTCAAAGAAGTAAATTTCTATGTAGCTTCATGTAACAGGATGCACAGATTCTTTAACTGAAACAGCAGCAGCAGATAAACTGGTCTGTCAAATTACTTGTATGAAACAATATAACAGGCATTAATCCCACTTTTGATGGTATTATTTAGCTAAAAGAACATGCTTAAGATGACTGTAGATTTACAGTAAAACACTGCTTTTTCAGCAGCAGGCATTTTCTTGATAAAAGTGAGATTTTTTTTTTCTGTGCAAGAGAGGTGGAACAGATTTTTGGCTGTTTTACAAGATGCAAGGCTGAGTTTTTGAAAATGTGCTTGCAGAATCATTGGCACTCATCTTACTTACTTGCATTTCCCCGTTTTCTTGTAACTGGTGCCAGATCGTGTAGAACAAAGTACATATGACAGCCATTTGCTTTTACTGAAATGATGATTCTTATCCTATTTTGGCTGCAAAATACTTTTAATGAGGCTATCATGCTGCCTTTCCTCTGTGCATTATTTGAGAATAGTCATCCTGCCTCCTAGCTACTCTGAAAGTAGGGAAAATACCAATTCTAAGACCTAGTTCATGCTAAAGTATATTTTCTGTGTAATGTGCACTTTTCAAGGTTTTCAGTGTGTTAAATGTGCAGTCGTGCTGATGGTTGTTCACCTTATGCTGCTGTTCACTGTCACTGTTTGTTTTGGTCTGCAGGAGTCAGAGGGAGGTCTGTATGTGTGCATGAACACATTCCTGGGCTTTGGACGAGAACATGTGGAGAGACATTATCGCAAAACAGGACAGAGTGTTTACATGCACCTCAAACGACACGTCAAAGAAGTGAGTTTTACACCTGACCTGTGTTTCTAATAGGTACTGATTTTGAATAAATCACATTTATAAAGGGGTTTGCAGCCAATTAAACAATAATACACCGAAGACAATGAGACATTAATATCATATGATAATAATCAAGAAAAGAATAGAAAAGTCAAATACAGTTGTCTTGCAGTCAATGCAGCTTCAGGCAGATCTCAATTATATACCAATGATATTAAAAAATCTGTTTTAGTTCATTTTTTATATATTTCTGCACAAAATATTAAAACACTCACAATTCTCACAACATGTAATGTTGAAAAATAGCAAGGTGGAGCTGAAAAATTGTCAGCACTTTATTTTGACTTCCTGTTTTATGTTGAAATGTAAAATGTCTTTTTATCACTTTTGGATCACTTTCTGGATCATATTTTGCACCTCTTTAACCGTTTATGCCAAAAATCAAAGATCAATTTCTTTGTGTTCTTATATAAAAATTCATTCATGTTTCTTCCTGCAAACACAAAGTATGACAGCTTAGCTGCCTTTGTAAACTTGCTTGTCTCATGTGTATTTCAGTTGGTGAACCGTGTCATTAATGTTGTCAGAATTACAGTTTAAAGTCCCACTGTAGTTAGTGATGCTGCAGAGGTATGCACTGTACTGTAAAGTGTTTAAAAAAAGGTTAAAAAAGGTAAAGATTAAAAGATTAAAAAGATGACCTGGATTGCTGATAAATCATGATACCATTGTTTTGAATGTCAGTGATTGAATTACATTGTGCGACCTGAATGTACTTGGAGCTTGAATGCTTCATTGTCGACATTTAATTTCAGACTGAGTTTTCAGTTTCTCTGTCTGTCTGTCTGTCTGTCTGTCTGTCTGTCTGTCTGTCTGTCTGTCTGCCTGTCTGCCTGTCTTTGTGCCTCATATCACAACTATAACCTCCACACTTTTCTCTTTGCAAGCATACGCGTTTCCCAGGACCAGCGGTGCTGGGAACCCTATTGTTTTTGTTCAGATTTTTATAGTTTTTCATTATTTTTATTTTTCCGTTGATAAAAGTGGTGCTGCAGCCTAAACCGTGCATGGGAGGGTGGTGAAATTTGGTTCATTGGTCCAGACCCCTGCACGTACCGCAGATGCAAAAAGTGACAAATGTACGCCAGCAGGGGGCGCTATAACCAAGGGAAACGCGTTTTGGCCTATAACTCCCACAACGTATGTCGCACTTTCAAATCCCTCATATCCACAGATTCCCTGAATAGCCTTGAATCATCTGGGATAGGCCACGCCCATTTCCGCCTATAATTTTTTTTCTCAAAATCGCGAAAACTGGAAAATCTACTTTTTCGAACTCCTCCTTGGGCTTTTCTCTGATCAATGTGAAATTTGGCACAGACAGTGTTCCGATGGATCTCATCTAAAGTTATCAAAAGAATTGTGCTCCCTCAAAACATGCGCAAATTATTAACAAATAAATTTTTCTAGCTAGCTATAAAATCACAAACAGTTGCATATCTCGGTGAAAATGAATCCTAATGACACCAAATCTGAGGTCCTTAGTTGGCATGTGACTCGGGGGCGGTGAGCCAAATTTGGCTAATGTTGGCCACTAGGGGGCGCTGCAAATATGGGAACGTTATATCTCTTAAACGGAAAGACCGATTTTTACGAAATTTGGTGGGTATGATGCTGGGTCAGTCCTGAGGCCATATCTTGAAGGTAATCACGACTGGTCAAAGTGGGCGTAGCTTATTACGAGATAAACAACAAACATTTATTTCAGGTCAACTATTATGCTGAGGGCTGTGAAATTTACAGGGTATAGATAGAATAGGTAATAGACCAAGCATACCAAAAATCGTCCATCTACTCCACTAGTTGGCGCTGTAACGGACGCAAAAGTATTTTAGCCTGTAACTTCCACATTTTAAATCACATCTTCATAAACTTTATATCCACCTGTTCCTCCATAGAGCTGCATCTTCTGACATGAGCCCTGCCCACTCCCACAGCATATTTCTCTTTGTAAGTTGCCACACGTCAAAAACCTACTTTTTCGAACTCCTCCTAGGGTTTACGCTGCATCTGCACGAAATTTTGCACATGCAATCTCCAGACTTGCCTGATGAAAAGTTATCAAAAGAATTTTGCTATTCCAAAAAATGCGCTAGTTATACATAAACATTTTTTCTGCTAGCTCAAAAACACATACAGCTGCATATTTTTGTCAAAATAAAAGCTATCAACATCAAACTCAAATCACTTGTGTCAGAGGTCAACCAGAGACTCTTACCCTAATTTCGCGCAAATTGGCCGATTGGGGGCGCTATAAACAGAGAAACAAAAAGTGACATGAAAGTTGATCAGACTTGCACGAAATTTGGTGAGCATGATCTGGAGTCACTCCCAAGGCCGGCCGTAAAGTTAAGTAATGTTTGGTCACAGTGGGCGTGGCTTATTACAAAGAACATATTCGGCCTTTCACACTTCCAGTGCTTTTCCCATTACAATAAAGCAGCGATGAACAGGCCCTCGCAGCCTGCGCATGCTGGTATGCAGGCGATCCAGATTTACGATCGCATTTATTCGCGTTCCGTGGGCTCGTTGAGAGCCGGGGGCCGAGTCGCGCAGGGAGGCTTGGCCCCCGTTCATAACCGCTTGCAGTTCTAGTTTTTTTTATTATTCTATCATTTCCTAGCAATTTCCTATGGAATTTCCCAGAAAGAAGCTTGTAATTTGGTTTATTAATGATTAGTTATGTGGGAATTAGAGACAGTTTTCATTTGGTACTGTTCCAGTGAATTAATGAAAATTTATTTCCAGAGTTTTACCATCTATACACAGCAGGCCAGTTGAACATGCAGAAATGTGAATGTGATTACAGGCAAGCATACAATATACAGAGATAATCGCGTTTACTTGGGTTTAAATTAGGGGTGTAAGAAAATATCAAATACCGTTATATTATGTTTTATGATACCGTATCAATTCTCAAAACATTGTATTGTGACATTGTGAAACATGTAAAGATTCGTGGCAGTACAGTAATTAATTTTGAGTGATGTTAAAACCCACAGGCGTTAAATAGTATTGCTGTTATCTATCTTCACTGATCTGATTGCATAAAAGTAAAACTTTTTAATCTCAAATGTTATACATGTAGTGGTGTGTTGTTTATACAGTGGCAGTTTTCCTAAAATTATATGTAAGAAATGGCAATATATTTTCTTGCTTAAAGTATTACAGTATATTGCAATATATATTGAATCTCTGTATCATGATACGTTTTGTATCACCAGATTCTTGCCACTACACATCCCTAGTTTAAATGGAGCATTTGTTCTAAGATAATTCTTATTTTCCTTATTATTTGAACCAATTTACATAGTTCTTTCCAAGAAATGTCCTTGGAGATTATCAAGCAAATATTCTTAAAATACACACCCATTAATTTAAGTGTTACAGCTATATTAAAAATACAAAAAATAAATAAATACTGCATTATATTAAACATTATATTAAACTATATATAATAAAACATCACAAGATTTGAAGTAACACAATCTGTTTATATTAAATAATTAAAAATACATAAAAGGAACATCATGCAATACAACACAACAACCCTGCAACAAATATTTTCAAAGATTGTTACATGTTTGTTGATACTGAGGCAGAGAGTTATTGATTCAACTCTGTGGTAACTTTTGAAGTTTGCGGTGGTGTTGCATTGGATTGCATTATGTGTTTCTCTTATTTTGGCCATACTCGTATGTATAAATTATTGAGTCGACAAACCAAAACAAGCCGTCTCTTAAAAAGTTGGTGGTAAACAACAAAGGCCTTAGTTGCTGCCGTGTTTTCTCACTGGCTCTAATTGCCCTCAGATAAGCTCTGCTTTGTAAAGAGCTGCTATTTCCATGCCTGGATCTGGCCAGAAACAGCTGCTCACATTCTGCAGGCTCCCGTGTCTGCTGTTTTTTTTCCCATGAGTCCACTTGGTCTCCAGTGTGTCAGCATTCTCTGTCTTTCTGTCTGTCTGTATATGTGTGTGTGTGTCCTCCTCCTTGGAAGCAGTCACCTGAAGCCGAGAGGAAACCAGTCAGTGGCACTGGTTTGTTGTGCAGCCAGCAGATTCACTTTTTAGTGGATTTAGTGACAAAATTCTTTTTATTTGTGTATTAAAATATGTATCCATCAGTCTGTTAAAGATTGATTGTTTTATTTGAGTTTTCTACCAGTCTGCACAGCATGTAGTGGAGAAATAAGAGCAAGATGACAACACACTCTGCAGGCACAGACAGGCCCACACACATGAGGTTTAACATACTGTAAATGGTGTCTATCCAAGTCTACAAATCAATCTGTGCAGCCAAAGCAGTTTCATTTGTCATTCTTTAATTTTGACCATGACATGGGAAGGGGGTTTTCCCCTTGCCTTGTAATCTGACCTGGCAACTCAAACATGCAGCGTCTATTTCTAACAAAATGACAACCATCTGGACCTTCTGTCACAGCAAAGCATAACAGAGTTTAACAGCAAGAAAGTCATCAAAGGTGTTAAAAGGTGTTTTTAATGTGATGAGGTTTCTTTGATCCAGTTTAATCTCTTCCCTCCTGCTTCCTACAGAAAGCCACAGGAGCTGCAGGAGGCGCCATCCCCAGACGGAGAAATGGAAAAGTATTTCTAGGTAGGTTAGGTTGTGGGCAGTGTCGGAAGAAGTACTCAGATCATTTAGTTAATTAAAGTATCAATTCTGCTATCTAAAAATACTCCATCACAAATTAAAACCCTGATTTCAAAATATTTCTCAAAGCTACTACAAGGAACTTTGATATTGTGTTGATTTTGGAGGGCCCTGTGGACAGTAGTGGTAGTGTTTCCACCGTAATAACCACAAAATATCACAACAAAACCAAAATTATCTGAATAAAAATCTCCTCCTGCTTCCTTTTAACTGGCTAAGATTCAACTCACTGTAACTCTACCTGGGAAAATGTAAACACAGACTCGGTTCGCCCTGGTGGCAGCCATTAAGAATGATCATATAGAAATAGTCAGTCTCCTCTCTGATGGTCTCGTTTGTTTATGTAGGTCATATAGAGGCATCAGTAATAAACTAAGACTGTTTCATAACCGGTTAAAACTCTGTTTAAGTGAAACACAGAAGCTTTATCAGCAAAATGTAATTAAAGTATCATATATATTAGCCCCTGAGACTAATATATATTATGTATAATATTATTAGATTGTTAATAGTGATGCTCCAGTGTGTAAGAAGCATTGTGATGTTGTAGCTGGTTGAGATGGAGCTACTTTTATCTACTTAATATACAGTTTAATCCAGTAGTTTTTGATATCTGACGGGTTACAAGATCAATCTGAGGGATGTTAAGTGTTTAATGGAGCACAACAAAAAGAAAAAAACAATGTTCTGCTATACAAATTTGATTTCAGTGTTTGGAATTTAATCTAATTTTTGCTTTTTGGGGCTTTTTAGAGTTTTATCTCTTTTGAAAAGTTATTTAAATGAAACCATCAGAGAAGTTTAGGGGAGAATTAACTCATAGACATCTGAAATGTGATCCGTCAGGAAAGATTGGTTTGTCTTAAACAATGCATTATATCAAGAATAATATTACTGTATTTATATTGCACCCTTAAAAGTGGAGTTTACAAAATGTTTTGACAGACAGCACAGGAGCAGGATAAGCAGCGATACTTAAATACATCCCAACAACAGAAAGCCAAACAAAAGCAAGACAAGGTTGAGCTGAACATTTTTTAATCACTTATTTTGTATTAAAACTAACAACCAACAAATTATAGAGAATATAACAGGTTGCGGATTATGTTTTGAATGTTCATCCCATCTACTCCTCTATGTCCATCCCTACACCCTACCCCCACCCCTTCTCCACCCCTCTCCCCTCCACCAACCAACAAGGTAGTAATACCTACACAAACAAAGCACTCTTGTTCAGACAGAGATTTCAAATTATATATCAAATTAGTCCATATTAAAATTGTGTTTGGTTGTGCAACATTGCATTTTGCTGATGATAGTTCAGAAATGTCCAAAAAGCTCTGAATCTGGTGAATAATATGAAATATTGTGAGGAGGTCTGTATCTCTGGGCTACAATCTTTTTTGGCTGCATTTAGTCCTGTTATAAGGAAAAAGGTGGGAGTTATCATCATTTTGAAAATCCTTCACAGATTAAGGTAGAATTAAAACAACACCTCAACATTTTAATGTAGTGTAATAATGACTGTATTTCGCCACTGGTTAGAGGCTAAACCCCTCTTGGCTGCTGGCACTCCCTTCATATCTGAAAACAAAATGAAGCTTTCTGGTGATAATAAAAAAAGGTGCTGCTCTGGATCTGCGTTTTACATGTTTTTGTAATTATTTGGTGTTTTCATATTAAAGTAGATGTGATTTGTGTAGTCAGAAACACCCCTCTCTGCTAAGAGAACCCCCCTCCATTACAGGCTGGTGTTATTGTTTGTTACACTGCGGTGACCCGCCAGCTGCCCCTCCGGCCGGCCTTTACCCAAAGCGTCAGATATTTCCCATGATGAGCCCTCCTCCTCCTGTGCTCCAAATATAGCCCATTTATTTGTATATGTGGTTGGTAACTGTTCTAAATCAAAGCCTGGCCTCCTCCTCCTCCTCGATGCGGGGAGGGGGAGGTCGGTCGGCGGCCTCTCAGCTGCCGCCACCTGTCAACCTCCCTTCTAGGCTGACACACTTCCACTGCAGCTATGACGCTGCCAGGTGTCTCTCCCCCGCCCTCACCCTCTCTCCCTCCCTCACGGCCGGCCTGGCGGGGGAGGAATTCCTTCCACTCAGCCTCCATGTAATTGATGTTTCTGTTTTCTTATCGTTCAGAGTTTAATAGACTTAATTATCCGTCTGACTGCTGTGCTTAAGGTCAGCCTTTGAGCCAATGTCTGACTCTCTGATATAAATTCGTCAGACTCTTGTTTCTCTGGGAGGATTCTCGCTGTCGTCCATTTTGGATGTTTGATATGACAGCGGGCATGTATGTTTCCGCCGTCATCTCCATACCAGACCAGTGATCTAATCATGCCACTGGCTGGTAACGTCAGACGTTACCGTGAAACCAGTGGGCACAATAACAGTGTCAGGGAGAACCTTTGATAATGTTTCTCATGAGTCATTACACGACTTTAGGCTGGAAGGGAGAACAGACAACTCTATATGGAGAGAGGTGGCTCTCTCTACAAAAATCTTTACTTAATGTCATTTTGATTATAGCTGAAATGATTTGTTTATTAATCCATTTGCTGCTCAACAGAAAATTAATCAACATTTTTTTAAATCTTCTGTATTTAACTAGTATTTACAATAACCGTGATATTTAAAAAGTGGAATATTGGATATCATGTGTGTATAATAATACACACGATACTGTTGTGTAAACAATCCAGCACCTCTCATGCCAGCACCATACTGTATGATCCTAAATCATTGCCGTTTCTTTCTGTCCACATGCCTTGTTTTGTGTGTCAGCCCAAAAACCAAAGATATAAATTTACGATGATGGTTTTGGACTGTTGGTCGGACAAAGTATGATGTTGTATTGGTCTGTAGGAATGTATGATGGGCATTTTTATGTTCTGAAATTTAGGGGTGGGAATTGAGAACGATTTCCAGTTGGGAACCAGTTCCAATGCCTGACAGTCGTGTATTGCAAAACAATGACATCAAGCTCATGCATCTACTCTGCTGGAAACTTGCAACAGGAAGGAGTCATGGAGGAGAGCTTTTTTTTCTACCCTGTTTCTGCTCTGTGTTCAGACTCAGGGATAATAAAACCATTGCGTTAATGATGTAAGCCTGTGTTGGCCTACTTTTTTCCCACTTTGAAAATTGTTCAGGAATCAGTAAGGGAATGGACAAAGATTCTGACTAAATATGATATTGGTATCAATAAAATCTTATCAATTCCCATCCCTAATGACATTTTATAGACAATTAGTCGAGAAAATACCAAACAGAATAATCAGTAATGAAAATTATTGTTAGTTGAAGCCATAATTTTGATTGTTTAGCTTCATTATGTGATCAGTAATGAAACGAGTGTGGCGTAGCCGCACAGTCAAACCCGTCCTTGGTACTACACAGTAACTCTATAAGTTGCTGATGATAAGAGTGTGATAAATGCCTAAATATAGCTCCTCCACATGAATTGTGTCTGAGCTGAAGAGTCATCAGCATCGTATGAAGTCATCCTGTCACTGTTAAGAGATGTTTAAAGAGATGCCATTGGTGGTTTTCTTGCCCAAGGATTCATCTACACCCTCAGACTATTATGGTATTGACGAAATGAACGAAGCAGGAACATAAAAAAAGAACAGAGCTCACACTCAAACATAAAACAAAAATAACCAAGAACAAACGTCAGTCAGCCGTCACTGTCTAACAGCAGCTGATTGGATGTTCATTCCTCCCCTGTAGATTTAGAGCTAAACCGTGATTTTAATGGAGAGGACTATGAATATGAGGACGAGGCCAAGCTCGTCATTTTTCCAGACCACTTCGAGATCCCCTTACCAAATATTGAGGAGTTGCCCGCTCTGGTCAGTGAGTCGCTGCTGCTGCTGCATGGGCTCTTTGTGTTTCTATGCATGTTGCTGGGAGGGCGCACACAGTGGTTCCCCCGTCACTGAATGGACAGCTCGGTTATTCTTAGGTTTAAGTGAGAGTTTCATGGTCACAAATTATAAATGTTGCGTTCAAGAATATAATTGTGGAGGCTCAGAATTTCCCTCATGCCTAACTTAACCTCTAGTAGATATCTAGCATCCTACCTAAAAGTCTTCATTTGGACAGGTTTTGGTAGAAGATTTGGTGTTAGGTTTGTTTCAGAAGCCGCTATTTACTAAGAAAAGCGTCTGGGGAACCACTGGATGCACAGACTGAATAGTTGCCCTTACTACTTTTGGTCCTGTGTGTCATTGCTTGCATGTAGTGCAGAGCAGACATTTTACTCTGGTTTTGTTAGTTTTTAGATCAGTATGAGCTTCTACAGTAAATGAGGCTTGGATTTGGCATGCCATGAGGTTTTGCTCTTCAAATTATTTTATGCATGCATCATTTAATGTTGTGAATGTACAACTTGTGATGTCAAGCATCATTTTTTTTATTTGCATGGTTTGTTTCTGCACTACAGTAGCAATATAACGCTGCTCTGTCTTCCTCTGCTGGTTCAATCGCTTTATGTGGCACAGCTGCACAATGTCTTGTCACAGTTCATATATGTTGCATGTCCACTATTGTCCTTTATTTTAATTGGTGGAAGTTTAATGTTTCTACAGTAGTAAAAACAAGTTCTTGTATCTGACAAATGCAGAGTTAAAAACAGAGAGAAGTTCTTAATCCCTGAAGAAGTTTGATATCTTTTCAGCTTGACCTCACTTCCACCCTTTTCCAGAAACTAATTCTGTCTCTGCTGCTTCATCTGACATTCAGGTGACCATCGCCTGTGATGCAGTGCTCAATGCATCATCAGCTTTCAAGAAGCAGGAGCCTGAATCCTGGGAGGAGGAGATCCAGGTGTCCAGACATGCCAGGAGCCTCAGACAGCTGGATAATGGGGTCAGGATCCCACCTAGGTAGGAAAGGCGCTAAGCCACGGTGATGAAACGCTGTTTCACTGCATCATACAGCTGCATTTCTGAAGCCATTAACATGACTTAATGTGGTGATAAAATGATTTGTTTTTCTTGTGTAACATACAGGGACTACAAATAGAATTTCAGTGTGCAACTCTGTGTTGTAGAAGACAAGATGAACCTTGAAACAACCACTTTAATAACAGCGACATAATTCTTTTTTCACCAGGTTTAGCCTTCAGGAGTTCACCAGAACCAGAGTTTTTTTCTCAGCAATGCATTAGAGTGGAGAAATTATTCTTATATTCCTATCCTTTCATAATCTTTCTCAAATTTCTCTTGATCATTGTACACGGGATGTTTCTCAAGTTTTTTACATTCTACTCATAGAATATTAAAACAAATGTTCTTCCCTGACCTTTGTGAAAATCATGCAGTACTTGTGCTTGTTTGTACAAACCTATTTAGAGAAAACACAGTCGTAATTGCTGCCAAAATATTAAATACTATGAAATATTGATAGTTCTTCAACTGCTTCTTAATCCAAATTAAAGCCAGCAATGCAGTTTAGCTCTCAGCGTATAGTATATTTTGCATCCTTCATCCTTTACCCACTTTTCCAACTATTGTCACTCCTTCACCTGCTTCTTCATACATATTAAAGCCTGTGGTGCAGTTCAGCATCAGCTTTTCAACATCCAGCATTAACACCACAAAGAGTTGCC
>JAJHUR010088964.1:0-18382 GCA_027495735.1 Lutjanus campechanus | reverse complement strand
TGATCTGGTCAGTTAAGTAGCAGAGGGGGTTGTTAATCAGTTTCAGCTGATTTGTTGTTAATGAAATAAACAACAGGTGCACTACAGGGGCAACAATGAGACGGCCCCCAAAACAGGAATGGTTTTCCAGGTTGAGGCCACTGATATTTTTTTCCCCTCCTCATCTCTTCTGGCTGATTTTCTTCCGGCTTAGAGCCGTAGAAGGTCCTTAAATCCTCAGCAGGATCGGTATCTGCTCCTTTGTGCAAGGAGGAACAGGATGAGCACTGCCAGAGCCCTACAAAATGACCTCCAGCAGGACACGGGTTTGAATGTTTCTGACCAAACAATCAGAAACAGACTCCATGAGGGTGGCCTGAGGGCCTGATGTCCTGTAGTGGGCCCCGTGCTCACTGCCCAGCACCGTAGAACTCGATTGGCATTAGCCATACTGCGCCACTGGTGCCCTGTGCTCTTCACCAATGAGACCTGAGCACATGCGACAGACGTGAAAGGGTCTGGAGATGCCGTGGAGAACGTTATGCTGCCTGCAGCATCATTCAGCATGACCGGTTTGGTGGTGGGTCAGTGATGGTCTGGGGAAGCATATCCCTGGAAGGAGGCACAGACCTCTACAGGTTAGATAATGGCACCCTGACTGCTATTAGGTATCAGGATGAAATCCTTGGACCCATTGTCAGAACCTATGCTGAAGCAGTGGGACCTGGGTTCCTCCTGGTGCACAACAATGCCCAACCTCATGTAGCTAGAGTATGCAGGCAGTTCCTGGAGGATGAAGGAATTGATACCATTGACTGGCCCCCACATTCACCTGACCTAAACCCAATAGAACACCTCTGGGACATTATGTTTCGGTCCATCCGGCGCTGTCAGACGGCTGCTCCGGCTGCTCCTCAGACTGTCCAGGAGCTCAGTGATGCCCTGGTCTAGATCTGGGAGGAGATCCCCCAGGACACCATCCGTCGTCTCATTGGGAGCCCCGATGTTGTCAGGCATGCATACAAGCACGTGGGGGCCACAAAAACTACTGAGTATCATTTTCAGTTGCTACAATGACATTTTGGCAAACTGGACCAGTCTGCTGCATCATTTTTTCACTTTCATTTTTGGGGTGTCTTTGATTTCACCCCTCTACAGGGTGATCGTTTTCATTTCCATCAAATTATGTGGCATCCTTTTGTTACTAATACATCACCTACTCATTATCAGGAAAGATATCCAAGATTATTTTTTCCCCCATTTAGATCTGACGTGTTTTCAAAGTGTTCCTCTAATTTTTTTGATCAGTGTACTAGAGAAACCACCGTTTAAAAGCCAAATATCGCTCCCTTCAATTCAACTAGACTCCACTGGCAAAAACAGTCATTTTACTTCACACAACAGAGTTGTTAGTTTGTTTGTGTTATTGTGTGACTTTGGTAAATCTGCACTTTTTAAAACACCAATATCACATACAAACAAACATCAAGACAACAGAAGACCAGCAACTCTTGTGTTCTTCAAGATAAAATTCAAAGAAAGTCAAGGAAGTTTGGTTACTTGCTTACAGTTAGAGATTCACAATAAATATCAGGGCTGCTAAATAATTGGCTGATATTAGCCTATCCAACTACATCGGTCTATATCAGTATCAGCATATATTAGCCGATAAACATCGGCTATACTAATATCTGATTTGACAGATTGTCAAACCATCAAATTAGAATTCTTTGGCAAAATGCGCTATAAAAATTAAAGAGAATTTATTAAGTTTTTTGATGAGCTTTACTAAAAAATTTAAAAAAAAAAACATTTCACTGAGAACTGTGCTTTGTTTTGGTGTCATTGTGATGCCAGTTAGATTTGGTTCAGTCAGAGCTGTGGAATATTAAATCCTCATCCTCATCTTTGATCAGTAGCAGGTAATTATTGGCTGTTGGAACTGGCTGAAAAACATCCATATCATGCATTCCCTTGTTATGGTTCCCTGTCAGAAAAGGCTGCCTGACATCAAGGTAAAGCTGTGAAAATACAGCGTACACTTAAATTGATACTGACATTTATTTATTTATGTAGCTAAAATACATTTTATTGTTGGTAATACACTGACTATGGATAAGTACCTCATACAAACCCGCTTCAAATAATAAGAACTGTCCCTTTAAGACGGAGACTCAAAGTCAGGCAATAAAACAGGACCCTTAAAGCCCCTATCATGTCAGATGATGTTGTGCTTTAGTAGTGCATACACCCAAACGCATTTTAATTAAATCAGCTCACACAGTAAGCCTGGAGCTTTGAGGGAACATCTTCTTTCTTTCTTTCTTGTGTGTCTAGATGACATGCATCAAGGTGCTGTGCATGTGGGCTAACACATAAGACAATGGACGTAGGTGTTTTGATGAGTTAATGCCTGTGTGTGTGTGTGTGTGTGTGTGTGTGTGTGTGTGTGTGTGTTCTGTGTAGTCTTTATAGTTCATGTCAGTTAAGCAGTTCACCTTTAAAGACCTTTAAAAATAAGTAAAAAAGATCTCACTGCCTGTAATCTAAGGATAATTAATTTCTTACTTACAAATTTCAAATAAAAGAATAGCTAAGTTGTCAGAATAGAAGATAATAAAAACCACTTAGCAGTTAGAGTTCATGTCTGGTGAATTCCCTCATCCTATACAACTTGAAGAAAGTCTAATCTAACTATAAGTTGGCAGATGATGCTCCTTGCGTGGCTCCGCTTATGTTTGAGGTGTGGGAGGGAAGAGGAGGTCAGTCGCCCCAGGGGAGATATACGCTGCTGGTGTGGGCGGCTATTTGGCTCCAGACAGCGAGGTGGCACGGCTATAAACAGGACCTCTCATCTGGCCTCAATTCCCACATACTCTCCCTTGACTCAACTCAAACTCTGCCTCCTTTTTATCTGCGGGTTGCACAGTGCAGCAGATCCTGTGTGATGACTATACACTACATTATTTTTCCCCTATTTGAGAAAAAACAGCATTTACAGTCACTGGGCTGTGGGAGGAGGCGGCAGGTACTTGTGAATGTGGATTTAGAGTCCCATGAGATGCATGTAAAGACCTGCTGCCCTGGGGAGAGCTAATATTTACCACGGGTTTGTTTGTCCTGATGTAAATACAGAGGAACACAAACAAAATGCTACAGAAAGAGAGATTTTGCTCTGCCTCGATACAATAATAAAATTATTTGAAACAGAGCGATTCACAACAAATCCCAACCTGCACAACAGAAGAAAAAAATGGAGGACACAATCTGAACTAATCAAGGTCCTTTCAAATCGCCACATACTTTATACTTTATGATGCTTGTTGCTATGGATACCATACGTATACTAGCTGTACTACTTACAACCATGACATAAAGATCATTGTATTTCATTGTATTTCTTATCTGGTAAGGACAAGAGACACTAATGGTTGTGGAAGTAACCTGTATGGAAGCCTTGAGTGGCAAGTAAGTTTAAGTTTGATCATCTGTAATAGGTGAAAAAACGTTTTGATTTTTGTCTTTTTTTTGGTCAGGATCATTTTCGTGTCCCTTCCTTTGCAAAATAAATTATATTTCAACTTTTGAAGACTTGAAGACCTGGCCAAAACTGGATTCTCGAAGCATTTACAGGCATCAATATTTGAGAGTTTAAAAACTGTGATAACTTAACTTTGTCATTCATAGAGAGCCTGTATGTATGGAGGCTAATGTCCCCAAATATTTTACATGTATTTTGTGCACACAAATTATTATCTTGTGGCAAAAAAGTGAATTGTTTAATTGCAATAAAAAATTATTAATTAGAAATTAGAAATTAAAAAAATAAGAAAACCCTCATCTTTTGGGACTTTAGGGCCTTCAAACATTCAAGACCACAAGAGGGTTTTTTTTTCTTTTCTTTAAAAAAAACAAAACAAAATAAATTATATGTGAACTTTGAAAGACTTGTTATTTACAAAAACTGGCTTTTTGATGCACATACTGGTATCAATATTTTAAAATTTTGATAATATGCATTATCACTAATTTTGTCATTCATTACATATATCTTGAGCAAACAAGTTATTATTTCCTTTAAAAAAAAAGCTCACTGTTAATTGGAATTAAACAAAGAAAAAATAATAACTTTTGGGACTTTAGGGCCTCTGTACATTCAAGACCAAATAAGATATCCTTGCCAATAATATATGTGCTGAGTGAGATAAAATGTAAAAACATCTTGGAAATTAAATAAAAATATATAAAGTTGAGATGAAAAGTAAATGATCTCAACAAAAGATCAGTAGTTGGTAAAACTTTTTCAAAACTTAAGAATATGAGTTGGGCTCAAAAACTCTAAAATCTAGTGCAGACCGTTGCCTTTTTTTTTTCTTTTTTACAGTGTTAAAAGATCAAGGGAGCACAAACTCATTTTACACATGAAGTTAAGTTCAGAGACGACCCTGATGATGTCATTTATAAGTACTGATAGCGATATATATATTTGTGACAACCTAAAGTCAGCTGATAGTATGAATGAGCTGTGTGTAGGGATGTAAACTTGAGATTGAAGGCACAGGAGGTGTCTGTTTCACCTCAGGTCACCTCCCATGTCCTCCCTCTCATGTCCTGTCATTGTAGTTATGAAGATGAATCTTCAGAGAAACAAACGCTGTGATAAAGGTGTTTGTTTTGATACACAGAGATGGTGACAGAGATCTCCTGGACGGTGATAAGGCTGACCTAGGTTATCGGTGACTTCATACGTGTCTTGGAAATCTTTCATCCTCAGGCCGATGACATCCACAAAGTCCTCCACCAGACGGAACAGCTCTTTGATGTTCGGCCCCAGCTGAGAAACATGAAAGACGAATGAAAGAAAAAGAATTATGGACTTGGGGTGAATATTTTCAACTGCTGTTAAAACACTTGACACACAAAAGTCCTTTAATGGAAAAGCTGAAACACTGTCACACCATCCCCTGTTGGTTCATTTCTCATCTCGCACACAACATTAATTTTGCACATCACAGTCTTACTCTTCATTTTGATGATAGAATATGAAATTAACTCTAAAGCTTCTCAGTCACACTTTTTTAACTCTAGGGACAAACTCAGGAATAAACTCAGAAATAAGCAGCACAACATTATTAAGGTGAAAACATTCCTCCACTATGACAGGATTACTTCGTGCGAGCTGCATTTACAAGTAAGTTTAGGTTCAGCTGAGGCAACAAAATATTCAGGTATGTTTGCTTAAACGGGTACATTAACTGTAGAAATATACAAATGTTAAGTTCATATATGACCGAGGTGTGAATTCAAGTCACACGGCTCGGACTTAAGTCACAAATTTGATGACTTTACACTCGACTTGACAAAATCAAAAAAGACTTGACTTGATGATGTATATTGTGGGAGACGAGAGAGCGGTTTCATAAAAAACTAAACTATGACAAATCTACGACAAGTTGCGAATTTCTTGTCTTTTAAAATTTTGTTTTAAATTGACAAACATCATATGTGTAATTCATGGCACAGTTCAAACGGGATCAAAAAAATAATTGTTGTTGTCTCTTGCCAGAGACTAACATTTATATTTTTTCCGATGGTAGGTCCCATGGGGCACACCGGAAGGGGCATGACTTTTGCTCTCTACTGATGTGGGACTTCACTTGGACTTGAACCTTTTGACTTGAAAATACTTGATGCCTTCTTCCAAGCCCCAAAGAGTGCCAAATCAGTTCACTTCCCTTCGTTAATGTCCTGAATCAACCACGGTTAACGTTATTTATTCTCAGCAAATCGACAATTTATACCTCAGATTCACTTTGTTTGAACCAATCAGACAGCATCCAGTCAAGTTACAGAAGAGAATGATGAACTAATGCTATTTTAATTAGCTCCAGTTGGAAAAAAAATGATACCAAAGATAATTTTGTTAGTGTTTAAACAGTACAATATTGTCAACAAAAAAGGAATTGCAGTATGCACAATGTGCAAGTCGAAAATGAAAGACTTTTGAAGAAGCACAAAGAATGGAAGATGGATGCTAATATTAACATAGTCGCTGAGCTAATGATTAGCTAACATTAGCTTAACAGCTGAGTCATTTTGTAAAGCAATGAGTCTGGAACCTCACTGTTACATTATGACTTGTTTAAGACTCAAAGCCTAGAGTTAAGGACTTGGGACAAGCCTGTCTTGACTTGGAAGTTGACTCAGGACTTGAGTGCAAAGACTTGAGACCATAAAACAGACACAAGTAACAAGCGAGTCTCAAGACATAAAATCTCTGTGGAAAAATTCTCAACTCATGCTTCTCAAGTTCTGTTTCACTCGACCTGACAGCCACAGACTGTTAGGTATCCAGGTACTACATGCTATAGAGTTTGTGTCAAGCATCCAATAATAGTGCTGCTACAGTTATATAAGGAGTACCGCTTCCATGATGAATAACTTTTACTTTGTAATATGTGAAGGTGGGGTTGTTCAGGCTAAAACAGGGTGTTAAGTTGCTCTTTAAAGGGCTGTGTGAGTGTGTCTCTTTTTAAATCCCATTTTAGAATCTATTGCTGCATTATTGCAGACCGTTTCCCAAAGCACCCTCTTGTGTTTTAGAATATTGAATGGGTTGTCCTACCTTCTTGGCTGCCACTGCTCCTCCATTTATTTCCATATAGCCTAGTATAAAAATCAAGCTGCAGAGACCTAACACTGACTACATTCTATATTTGCTCATTTATGAGCTTTTTTTATTCTGCTTTTTTAAAGACTTGTCCTGATCAGGGCCAGATTACTCACTTTTGACCCCCTTTATGCCACACTCTGTATGCTGTACTGTACTGTATTGGCATACAGTTTAATTAATTTAATTAACAAGATGGACCACGTAAGCACAATATAAACTGAGAGAAAAATATATAAGTAAATAAATAGAGGTCTTCATGGGTAAAATCTGTAAAATATTTACTGTAGTCAGTCATTAAAATGACCACAATATGTCATCAGAGATCAAGGAAAGATGTTACGACGCTACAGCTGCAGAGTGCCCCTTTGAAATGTCTATTTCAGACCAGAATGACTGTTTTTGTTTGCCTGTTTCAGAGTTCAAATTAATGCTGAACGTTCGCCATCTGAGTAAGTGTCTGTTTATGAGTTGTAAGAAATCATTAGTAATCTTGTAAAAGGAGTAGGTGTTTGTAACGGTTAAACTGAGCAAAATATAATGGCGTTTGGCAGGCGGTGAGGCAGGCAGTCACTTAACAAAGTCCAGAGTGTGTTATTTCAGAGCAGTGAGCTTTTGTTCTCATGATAACGGGTTGAACTTTGCATTGACAGACAACTGACAGTTATAAACAGCTGATCAACTTAGAACACTTGTTATTCTCAGTTTATGATGGTGTGCATGCCTTGCACTTCTGCAGCGTTCCTGTAGCCTGCCTGAGCTTCCTCAAGTCTAGGGAGGATCATATAGGATTTTAACCAATAGTCTATGGCTACAACTCACTATTTGGACTGCAGAACTTGTTTTTGCATACACAAGCGCTACATATTCTTACTTAAAAGTAGATTTTAATCCAGGGCCAATCTACAAGTTTACTTCTAATTAAATAACCACTTTAGTGGTACATACATTATTAAACATATCTGCAACTAATCAATTTTACCACAAACAACTGTAATTGGCCCATGGTTGACTTAGAGTCCCTTGTGGTCCCCAGGGGCAGATTTACCTGGCTGGTAATCAATCGTTGGCCCTGATAAAAGTCTACAGAGTGAGAGTTTGACGTTTTGATGAAATGCCTTTCTTTTCTAAATGTAACATTAAAAGCAGACATTGTGCCTGCTGTGATAAATTCCCTAAAATAACCTTCAAATCCCCACAAGTTAATATTGATTTTACCATGGAGAACTAAAGGGACACCTCTGCCTGCCAGAAGCTCAGACATATACATTCAAAAATATCAAATATTACAGCCACACTGAGAAATGGTCCACAGTGATGGAAAGTTTGCATTTATACCAAAAAAAGCTTTTAGCATTCTGTAGTTGAACACAGTAATAAGAGAAGTAATAACTCTTTTTCCTTTCAAAGTGGGAGAACAACCATCTTACTCCATGTGTACTAAGCATGTTATTTGCACTTTTAGGCTCATTTTAAGGACAGCACATTGGTTTATTTGGCATTGTTCTGATGCCTGGATGCTGACACTCCTGAGAAAAAGGGCGGATGGCTGGACGGAAGCAAAGATAGCGATGCACAAGCTGATGAGTGCAGCAGATGGATGAGTAGGTGTTTGCGTCGACTCGGTTACTCATTAGCTATAGTTATTTCTGTCCTGCTGCAGTTCTCCTCTCTCCTCTCCTCTCCTACCTCTGTCAGTCTGAAAAGACACAGGTGGGCTGTTTGTCCACCTGCGTCTTTGTCACAGTGTCGAACTCATCAATCCTACGGCTTCAGGGTTGTTATTATTACTGTACACTAAGTTCTAGAAAAGATGTAATTACAGATGAGCTGACGACAAAGTGAATGCTGTTTGAGAAAGAGAGCGTGATACTAACCAGTTGTGCTTCCTCCCATCTCTCTCTGTTCTCCTCCATCAACAGATTGCTGACTGACTGCACAAAGTTCTGGAAAACAAAGAGAAAAGGTTTGAGATAAAGCTGGTGATAGTCTGAATGTTTCTTCTTGTCGACAAATCCCTTGAAAAGACCCTCCTGTGCCACAGAGCTCCATTGTTCTCCAAAAACGATTAAAAACACATCAATGAGCCACTCAAATGTTCCTTCATTACCAGGAACACACACACCTTGGTTTATTTTGACTCAATCCCACATACACCACCCTGCTAACAGAAGAACTCACTAGGGCAACATATGTGTGTTAATCCACAGCTGAAAATAGTCCCCGACAAATGCACGATTTCTACTTGTTTGATAAATATTTCCTGAAAACTATGGTGACCAGCTGGGTTAAGAAGTGACATTAAAGTTCCCAAGAAACTAGAGGAGTGCTTATTGTTAGTAATGGACTTGTCACAGGTATTGATTGCTGTAAGTAACCAATAGTGCTGAATGTCCTATTAGTCCCCTCTTTGTGGACTGGGAACTCCCAGTAAACATGGCTGACAGACGCAGAGACCGATAGAGGCCAGTTTGAAGACAGGGAATACAGTACCAAGGTGGTTTTCTTGGCTCTTGGCGCCCAAGGGCTGAGTCACGGCTAACTGCGCTAACAGCAGTTAGCGTTTCGCTACCTTAGCAACAAGTAAAGCTATCTTTCCATGAGATATTTATGTAAACCTCTTTACTGTTTTCCTTGTGGTTCTTGGAGGCCGTGTCACTGGGAGGCTGCTGAGCCTGGTCCCATTGCCAGCTAACCACAGTTAAAAGTTACAATTAGCTACTTTAGCAACAACTAAGCTAAAACCATCAGGAAACTAATTAAATCACAGAGAGATGAAGTTGAGCAGCCTGAGGACATCAGAGGGGAAATATTTGCTCCATAAACTATGATCCACTTTCACTCAAATCATACTGATGATGATGATAAAGAATAAATGTGAGATGACCTGAAAATATTTAGTGCAATATATGTAGTAGCTTGTTTCTCGCTATCAGCTAAGGGGTCCCTGGCCCGAAAAACATTGAAGGGTCAGATTAACACCTGGAATTTCAACATTATGTGCTTTTGACCTTAATTTCTCTTAACTTGACCAATCCTTGCTAAAAAATATCATCAGTGTTTTTTCAACTTTAATGTAATACTGTCATGGTAAAAAAAAAACACCCTTAAACAGCATTTCAAACATCAGTACACTACTAGTGCACCCAAATATCCACTCACCCTCATGTCTGCGCTGCTAGGTCTGTAGTACTCCCTCCTAAAGATCTCCGTCATGTTCTTTAGCACGTCCACGATGGCCAGCAGATCGCCGCTGTAGCTGGTCCCGTCGCTGGACGTCACCTTCAGCTTGGCCATCACTTCTGAAACTCCATCACCCACGAGGCCACGCTGTGCTTTGGACAAGTATTCCCGAGTCTGACAGGGAAAGTGGCCTCTGTTAGATTTTTCACATTTTTCAACAGCTTAGGGCAGAATCTTGTTTTTTTCTTTCATAACCTATGTCTGAAACATTCTGGCCCTAAGTCTTTCCTTTAGCTTTGCTTTATGTTGCAGGGCTGCGCGACGACATTGATAATATAACACTGCCTACAGGGTCTGACCCAATATTCTGCAGAATAATGTTAAAGACTATTGAATTTGCACACCTTTATGCCCTGACAGGCACATTTGAAAAGCCACAATCAATGTGTTTATATGATTATTTTACTTTGAGGTTACCAGGAGAGAAAAAGAAAAACTTCTTGATGCTCACCAAAGTTTGTATACTGCGATAGTCGTTGGAAATGCATTTCATATAGGTGGGATTCTCCCAGTAGGCGATGCCCTCCTCATCCAGGGTGCAGCGGCGCAGGATAAGCCCTGCGTGCAGACACATAAACCAAGTGTTCCGTATCAAACAATTGTGTTTCTAATCCATCTATTCAAATTGAAAGTGTACACTGGAGTCTTCTGGATGGTAAGATCTGAGCTCACCCATGGCGTTGGGAGGACAGCGCACTGCTGCTGTGTCCCCAGCTGGAGTCATCTTCCATACAACGTTGGAGAAGTTGTCCTCGCTGCATATTTCATGAGGTTCTGACCATGAAAGGAGAGTAAATGAGCTTTGAAGTACTTATAAAGTAAAAAAAAAGACAAAACACACATTTCTAAGCTCAGGTTTCCATCCCTGATCAAATATTGCTGACAAAGCAGCCACTGACCTGGACACCTCTTTTCATTACAGCGCCGGACCTCCTCTCGTTCTCCAGGACAAGGCTGCCCTCCGAAAAAGGGCCCATAACAAATCCTGTTTCTCTGCTGGCTCCCCCCTCCACACGTTTTCGAACAGCCAGACCACAAAGACCACGGCTGCCACTTTCCATCCACTGACAGACAGCACACAACATGTGACACACACACACACACACACACACACACACACACACACACACACATTAGATTACTGCAGATCAGCCTTCAAAACACAATGTTCTGTTTTTGATTTTTAAAATTTCCATTTTTTTGTATTTATGTCCCCAGAGCGTTCAAATGAACCAGCAGAGACCTGAGACTTGCTTAATGCAATTCATTGATAATTCATAGTGTTCTGAAATTAATGAAAACTGGTGCCAGTAGAAGGCAGACAAACACATTCATTAATTAAATCCACAATGAAACAGTATGAAGGAGTCTGGTGAAAAACAGCTGCATGAAATCACCACTGACAGGTAACACAACCATGTAGGAACAAGTTAAGTTTTCGGTCACTTTGGGACTGTACCAAAAAAGTACTGAGTAATGATTGTGACATATGTCCAGAAGCCCTGAGAGAGCCCTGCTTATGATGCTGATCACCACATAGTTTTCTCATTCCTCATGATATTAAATTGTTTTATATTTTACTAATTTATTTTAAGGTTTATCTGCTTGAATTTATGCTTTTGCTCAGATGTTTGATTTTCAGAATTCACTGCTTAAAATCCATGCTTTATACTGTTGAACCCTGTCTTGTCAAACTTTATCAAATGAAACTGAAACTATGACTTAAAAGACCAGTGTGTAGAATTTAGGGGCATCTAGCTGTGAGCTTGCAAAATGCAAACACTTCGTGTCACTGTCCTCTATTGTAGAAACATGCCGGTGCAACATGGTGGCCTCCAAAAAAGAGCACCCGCTCCCTCTGTAGATATAAAGGGTTAATTCCAAGGTAACAAAAACACAACAACTCTTTCAGGTGATTATAAACTAATGAAAAAATACTAATTATAATGTTCTGCCAGAAAATCACCATAAATCAAACACACTGGACTTTGTTTTTCACATGGCAACATATTTTCCCCACCTGTTCCATGGATTAAAAAACAAAACAAAAAAACAATTAAGATCAGATTTGTACCAGATTTTTTTTTCTACTCAGGGCTTCTGCACATTTGTCATCAGGTGGTGTCGCCACACAGACTTTCAGCACCATGGACAGCACCCACCGGGACTTTGAACGCATTTGAAATTTCCCAGATTTCACATTCATTGTTTGTACAGTCATCTATTTGGCTATGCATGATTTGTGGTTTCTTTTGGTCTGTGCAGAAGGATTCTCAGTTGAATTGTTTTCTATCCATGCTTTTTTTCTTTTGGTTTGTTATTTCTCTATGAATGGTAATAAGCTTTGCATTAATGTACTCAACTTTCTTCATGTTAAGATAAATAACAAACATGGTGAGTTGTATACCTTAACAATATCTGCATCATTCCTTTTTAATCTTAGTTATTTAAATGTAAATCTGTCTAAATGCTTTCCTGCAGCTGAAACACAAAAGAATCAGGTTTTTTGTATTCCAGTATCGTCTTTCTTTTATGTTTTGTAAGAAACAGCAGCAGGGAAAGGCAATGTTCTTTTTCTTATTGACCTGTCTCACCTGGCATCTTTTTAAAATGTTCCCACACAGCTGAATAACACATGCAAAGAGTCATAGATGAAGCTAAGACATCTCATGCATCAAGCCATCACTCTGTGCCAATAGTTTGTTTGAAGGAGTTTGATTATGTTGACTCTCTCAAGGTGAATTATGAAGTATTGAACTGAATCATGCAATGGAAACAGAAAGGGCCTGCTGCAACAAAGTGTCCAGTGAGTTAAATCCATTCTTAGAGGTTTAATTTAATTTATGACTATAGTAAATACCCAGTTTATATGAGATAGCTCTTGGCCTTCTCGTAAATCTGTTGTGAAAGAGGAAGGAATAGATTTCAGAAGCACAGTAAATATTTTTATCTGTCTGTGGCCCTGTCTCTTTCACACCTGGGCACTCCCCGAGGAAACAGTCGACAGTCTCCAGCCACTCTCCTCTGCACTCGGAGCCTCCGTACGAGGGCCCGTTACACTCCCTGGTTCTCTGCATGGTCCCGTTAGAGCAGGAGGCGGAACAGGAGCTCCAGCTGGACCACTCATTCCACACTCCATCCACTGAGGAAAGACAGGGTCACCAACAGCCAAAGAGCCACACAGACAAGACAAGAAAAACGTTTAGTTATTTGGTGTTTTATGGGTCATATACTAATTCAAATACTAAGGAGTTGCATTTCACAACTGTACTTTCTACATGTTCAGTGTGCTTATTTCTGAATATTTCAACTTGGAAAACTTTTTGTATTATTTGTGTATTTGTAATACTGACCAAAACATACATGTACTGATGTACACTACTGTACATACTGTAGTATTGTGTAGGCTTGTTCCAATACCATTCTAGTATTAGAAATGCCTCCGCTACAGCCTAAAATGCTGGATCAGATATCATCAAGTTATAAGTCTATCCAATATCAGGTAATTCATTAGCCCCGAAATGGGACTCCTCCTTTTTTTATACTCTTTATTCATCAGTTTATAGTCCCTAACAGTAGTTACTTCACAAAAGTAGAGAAACAGACGTATCAAACATGATAGCTATTGAATATCCCTCTAATCCCATCCCACCCCATAATCCCAGCGCCCCAACAAATAATAATCAAAATAAAATGATAATAATAATAATAATAATAATAACCCTAAAAAGTGACCAAAGTACATTTGGTTGAGAAATGTGTGTATAGGAAAAGAGAAGAAGAAAAAAAACAGTAGGACAAGAAGGGAAAAAAAGAGAAAATAAAATAAAATGAACATGTAAGTAAAACAGAATGGGTTTGGTTCAGGAAACGCTGTCAAATCCAGTATTTATTTTTTAACCTTGTCCATCGCACATCAAAAATTTTAGTTAAGACTCCTAATGCTGTGATTTCTTTTCTCCCTTTTGTAGATTTTATTAATTGCATCCTTCCACTCGCTCAGTTGTGGCGTCTCTGGTTTGAACCAGCTTTTTGTTATTTCCTTAAGTGCTGCTATTCTTAAAATCCTAAAAAGATATTTATCAGATTGTTGAAAAAGTGCAGTTGTTACTTGGTAGAATACCAAGTAACAATTACTCAGGCCCCAAATGGAGTCTGTACTGACAAATGTTGTTCATAATTTTACTTCTCTCAGCCTGACACTGCTGCAGAACCAGACAAGAAAATAATATATGGGTGTGGTTAGTTTCTTCCTTCCAACATTTTCGCCAACAACTGGGTGCTGTCTCCTAATATTTAGCTGGGTAAGAGGTGTTACAAAAAATTAATGGGACCGTTCTGCTTCCAAGCAAAGTCCTGAGCCAGATCAAGCAACAAGGGTTAGTAGCATCTGTATGGTAACACAGTGGCATCATACATGAACATGTTTGTCAGCACATCCTGCCCTGTGCGTATCATCCCCACAGTCATACATTCTAGGCTGCACTGGCAATCAAAAGCTTGAGGACACAGGAAGTTTAAAGTTATGTGGCCATGTGGATGTGTTAAGTATATTTCTTGCTTATAGAATCTAAAAACAGAGCTTGAGATAGATGTTGAATCCTACCTACTTCTCACCTCCCCACATTTGGCTAATTGCTGCGTGAAGTGGGTGTGATTTTTTTGTTGTAAGATTGTTGGTTTTTTGAAAGTTACAACAATTGTTGGACGCAATTTCCAATACAAAGGTACCTGGGATGAGGGTGTGAGGTGCTATTATAAGATCCAACAACCATCTTATTTAAAGCATACTGGCTTCTTTCAGCATTGTTTTTTTTTTTACTGTATATGTATTGAGGATTTGTTATGTGCATTGTCTTGTGGAAGCAAAGGGATTACAACATCATGGGCTTTTCACACTGTCTATCCTTAGCCCCGGGCTAAGAGTTGACCTTTGCCTTTGCCCCTTTTCTCACACATGCTGTTAAACCAGGTTTAACCTAAGCCCAGAGCTATACTGTTCATCCTACACTTCTAGTAGCACTGGGTCAAATACCCACTGTAGTCTCACAATACCAATCTACCTGCCTACCGCTCACCTTGGATCTCTAAATGCAAGAAAGTTGCTTGAATGGTGGCAAATACAGCCACACCTAAATGTACACCCCTAACTTCTTTTAAAGGACACGCCTTGATGATCCGCTCCATTCTCCTCAGTAATAAACACATGGCTTCTGCATGTCAGTGCCCCAATATGAAGGGCTGCCCTTCATCAGATTTGGGAGTGGTTCTGCAATGCTGTTTTACCCAGTTTTACCAATGAAAGCAAGGAAACTGTTGTCAGTCTCAGTCAGTTGAGTCAAGCTTTTAGAGACGAACTTGTGAGTCTAGTCTGTTGGAACACATGACTAATGTTTACATCCAACAATGCAAACTTCGGGCTAACTCTGCTTCAGCGCAAGCAAGTTCTAGGCTACAGATGGGGTTTGCCTGCTTTGGAATGCTAGACCACTGTCTCTATGACCTATACAAAGGCAATTGGGCTTGCTTGAGGCTCTTGAAGATATTTCACCTCTTTCTCAGAAAGGCTTCTTCAGTTCTGACTTTGGATGAGAGCTGAAACAACTGCAAGTATCTCAGGCAAGTCTGGTTGCCTTCTTGTAGCTTCTAAAGACCCACTTTGGAATGTGCCAGGATTGTGCCAGTGTGAAAGCCTAGGGCCAAGAAGTTTCTAAGAATGCTTTTAGCCCTGGGCTAAGTGTGAAAAGCCCTTCAGATTGTTTGGTGTAATTTGGGGTTATTGTTTTTATGATTACCAGTGTGTTCCTTACCTGGACAGACAGCTATGTTGCAGAATTTAGTCTGTTTCTCTGGGCCCTCACATGGATCTCCCCCAAACTGAGGGGGCGTGCAGGTTCGTGTTCGGGACCTGTAACCTCGGCCACAGGTCGATGAACACAAACTCCACGGTGACCACTCGTCCCAAGCGCCGTGCACTGCAATCAGAGCAGCTAGGGTATGATTTATAGACAGACAAACACAGGCCCTCTTAACACACCAAAACAACACAGGAGAACTTCACTCAAACACTGAACTGTATTAACTAATATAAGTTCCTTTGCTTTACTGGGAACTTCTATGCTGACTCATTGTCCTGTGATAATATTGCTTTCCAAGATGAGGAGTCTCCCTGCCTGTCTGCATGTAGGAGAGCCTGGGAACACCATTAAATCTCTGTTATTATAGCGGGAATTATTCTAAACTGTTGGCAAAGCCCTTTCAGTAAGGTGAGGGTAGAGATCATCCCAGGGGCTATGGATTTACTAAGTTGAGGAGAGGAGTCACGTGGGTCTTGTATGGGTGAGGCAGGGTCCAGGAGAGGGCTTGGCGAGCGCAGGAAGGTGGCAGTATAGGGGAGGTTGGGGTGGGGGTGGGGGGGCTTACCTGGACAAACAGCAGAGTTGTTGCAAGGTCTCTGCTCTCGCAGTGGCCCACTACACTGGGTGCTGTAGGAGGAGGACACACAGAAACGAGTGCGACTCTGCCAGCCCTCCCCACATGTGGCAGAACACACACTCCACGCTGACCACTCCTCACCTGAAGTTGAGTCTACTGAGGAGGGAGGGTAGGTAAAGGATAGGAGGATAGAGGGAGAAAAAGGAGGAAAAGGAAAGGAGAGGGCCATAACTAATTACCATGCAGGATGCAGCCTCTGTGGCCAAAAGAGGAAGGGTTGTGGTGTGATCAAGGGTAGGTTCTAGCTGGGCCACATTTTAAGGGACCGCCTTCTTCAAAGACCTAATATTTCCAAACTGGTGGATGAGACTGTCCCATTCCAAAGGTTCCTCCAAATGTGGCTGATCAATGAGGCTTTCTTTTGCAGACATAACTGGTGGTCCTTGATGGACCTCAGTATAAATAAACTGTTGCTCGCTGATCACTTGAAAAGACAATGACAGGCAGCTGAAAGAATGTCTAAATCCTCCGTAGACCATCTCATTTGGAAAGGAACTGTTGGTCCAGCCTATCTAATGTTCTGTCCTACTTCACATTCGAAGGAGACGGCCCCTGAAATGGACCCCAGCTTCTGTTCTGCTTGTCCTTCTTCGTCTGTGGGGTTCTGATGTCATATCCTTTGCATTGACTTCCAGGGGAAGTGAATGCCACTGGCTTAGGATATGTCAGTCATCTTTTCAGTAGCCATGACTGCCGATTTGATAGGTCATTTGACCAATAAGGGAAAATTGGGCAGTCACAGCTGGGGAAGCAGGGAGAAGAGAACTAAACAGGATGTGGGGAATCGATCAGCAAATTAAAGTGATACTTCACACAAAATCTTTTTGTATCAAAGCTGCACCCCCTGTAGGCTTGAAAGGTTGGGACCTTTTGAAGAGTACTGGCTGTAGTCAGCTTAGATTCATATCAGTTACATTGAATAGTGGCATGTTTTCATATCAAAGTCCAAAGAAGCCACTCCTGGTCCACTTTTTCTCTGTGCATCCATTTGCTCATTTTGTTAAATACGTCCAAATGCTGACATGAATCCAGGCTGATCACAGCGTCTTGTCACTGTCAAGAAACTAACCATAAACACCACCTTATGAAGTAATAGTTCAACATTTTGGGGAATACACGTATTTGCTTTCTTTTCTGAGACTTGGATGATAAGATCGATAAGTACTGAGCAGAAGCCACTTGGCTTTGCATAAGAGCATAACAGCTTGTCTGGCTTAAAAATGCACCAACCAGCACCTCTATGGTTCACTAATTAGCATGGGTCTTATCTGTTGAATATGTATTTACAGGAAAAAAGGTAAAATCACAATTTGTGGATGAGCAGGCTGTTATATATTGTAACTGTTCCTTGGTGAACAACAGCCAGGTGCAGTGACTTCCTGTAGTCTCGCTGTCACAGCAGCTGTGTTTCCATCCAAACGTACTGAAAAGTTTAACTTAAATTTGAGTAAGAAAATATAACCGAATGCTTGTTACCGTTATGCCATTATTAAGCATTGGTAAGAGTAGGTGGCACACATTCCTTTACTCCACCATTATACAATTGCAGAGGAAGGAGGTGAATTCAAAGAGCACCGGTCGAATCTCAAATGGTGAAAAGCATTGTATGGATGGATGTATTATAGAGCCATGGGAGTAATGAGTAGAGCGAAAACAGCTGATCACCATGTGAATTGAATGTTTGATTTGTCAGAACTTAATCAGAAAAAGTTTCCATCTCAACAACAACCAAAAAAAAAAAAATAATAAAAATAATTAATTTTGGTGTCTCCTCAACCTTTTCTAATGCAATATCTCAAAATAGGCTCAAAAATATGTTGATGGAAACCACCAACTGCATATGGCAACACATATATGTATTAAACAATGAAAGATTTTCATCACTAAGCTTTAGAGGTGTTAGTAGATGTACTTTTGACAGAACTAAGTGAACTGTTTCTTCCTGGTCATTATGCTAAGCTAAGCTAAACACATGCTTATTCTAGCTCCATACTT
>JAJHUR010088960.1:0-10368 GCA_027495735.1 Lutjanus campechanus | reverse complement strand
TAATGTTCTATATGTTTATATAGATCAGCTGTAATGTTCTATATGTTTATATAGATCAGCTGTAATGTTCTATATGTTTATATAGACTCTATTGTTGAATGAGAGCAGCTGTAATGTGAATAATGTAAAAACATGATGAATGAACACCGACCAGTGTACGAGGTGGAGGTAAGGTATCTGTGGGCGGAGCTGCTCCTGCAGCTCCCTGATGATTGGACCTCTCAGCAGCTCCTCGGTGGGAAACCCCAGGATGTGTCTGAGGGGAGAAAACAGAGTGAAGCTGTAACCTGAAGTCCTCGGTGTGTTTCAGCATCCAGCACACTGACACACACACACACACACACACACACACACACGGTGTACCTGAGAACGTCCACAGGTGTCCTCTCACTCTGCTCGTCCTCACACAGACTCAGGACGAAGCCTCTGAACAGAGGAACGATGGCACTCGACTGCTCCTGTCAGACGAGACGCAGGGAGAAAAACACAACATTTAACTGAGGGACAGTCGGGACGTTTCAGTCCCACCTGGACGCAGACGCCGGACTTACCTGAGCCATGAGGAACTTGCAGGAGTGATAGAAGACCTCAGCGTTGTTGGGACACTCGGCCAGAGCGTGAAGCCACATGCTGACCGCCTGATCTGTGTGTCCCCTCCTGATGTGGAGGTCGGCCAGAGCGTCTCTCAGAGCGCAGGACTCGGGACAGACCTCCAGCAGAGACTCACACAGAGAGACACCTTCATCGAACCTGCATGAAGACGACGAAGACAACATCATCATCTGTAAACGTGTAAATAATCCCAACAGATCCAGGAAGAGAAAGAGACTCAGTCTCTGCAGGAACACCTGACGATGCACTACGACTCAGAGGCTCCTTCAGGTCTCACAGCAAAGAGACGGTCTGAGCCTGAGATGTGTTTGGGGAGGACGGAGACAGACTGGAGGGACTGGATATGACTGGACAGCTGTGCTGCTGTTAGAAGTTGAAAATATAGTGAGAAAGAAACCTGAGAAGGAAGATATTAGAGATGGTGTGATGGTGTAAACCTTTGTTCCCTTGCAGACCTCCACTTGTCTGTGCAAAAACATTTTTCCTGTAAAAGCAACATACAAGTTAACAAAACCGCAGCAGGCTGATGATTAATGGAGATTAGCTGTTTATTAGTGTTAATGTTTTCTGGCCTTTCAGAAGCTGAAAAACGTTCACAGCCTGAATATCTCACGTTGTTGATAAAGACATGAAGACAGAGTCAGACGTTAAAGTAAAGACCTGCTTCACATGTAAAATGATGAGTGAAGAGTGAGCTCACCTCTCCAGCAGTCTGTTGAGGAAGATGAGGTTGGTGTGAAGAGGCAGGCAGGACAGCGTCCTCTCCCTGGGAGACACAGACTCGTCGCTGCACTGACGGATGGCGTCTGAGAGAGACGCAGACACAAGATGAAGACACTAAACTCTGACTGACGTGTTACTGTGGTCTGACGTCTCCGTACCTTGAAAGAGAGCGATGAGGATGTCTGGCGGCGTGCTGATGTCCTGCGGCGTCCTCCAGGGCAGCAGGAAGGACTCTCTGCTGACCAGCCTGGACGGGCCGGACTCCGCCGGGTCGTACAGGCCCGACGGCAGCCGGTCGAACTCCGTCAGGTGGATGTACGAGAGCCAGAGCAGCGCCCGGTCGCCGGCCGTCAGGTGCTCGGCCATGCTCCTGTCGTGGGCCGACTTCAGCGCGTTCTGAAGAAACACAAGTCAAACACAAAACAATATTATTGATTATTGTTTAATATCAGAAATGATCAACATTTTCTAACATTTTATGGACCAAATAACTGATCGATTAGTGGAAAAATGATCACCAGATTGATCACTAGATGGAAAAAAAGGTCCAAACGTGAAAACAGGTGGAGCTCACAGACAGACGTCTCCACTTATTGATCATTAGTTTCACCAATGATCGATCAAGCACACAGCTTACAGTTTTCAGCCTTGAACATTTCTACAGTTTGTCTGTGGTCCATGTCTGACCTGGAGGACGGCCAGAGCGCTGTCCATCCTGCCCGTGAACAGGTTGAGCTGGACTCTGTAGAGCAGAGCCTCCATCAGCTGGAAGGACAGTTTGTCAGAGACGGCGGGAGACGCTTCAGAGACGAGGAACTGCAGCAGACGATCACACACGTAGTCTTTCCCCTCGAACGAGCTCTCCAGGTTCAAATACTGCACACAGAAAATATTTGTTGAGAAAAGTTACCAGTAATCAATGAAGTGATCAGTGAGGACGACAGAGTTTATTTCAGAACCTCAGAGTCTGAGCTGGGCTCAAAAACATACGACAGTAAGCTGCTTTGTGTGTGTGTGTGTGTGTGTGAACAGTTTTAACACACACCTGCCAGCCAATCAAGACACAGTATTGATCCAGACCACAGTGTGATTAGAAATAAACAGCAGCATTATGTTGATCAGTGATTTTATGACCTCATTCTTCTCGTTTTATTTCTTTGCTGTAACAGATTTGAAATATTTTTTGATGTCTCCATCATAACAACTTGATCCGACTGACTGAAGTGGGCGGCTTGTAACCGCTCCACTCTGCAGAAGAAGAGTTAAATGATCCGTCTTCATGTGAGTGTGAACGAGTCAGAAGAAGAAACTCTGACTGCAGTTTCAGGTTTTGTCGAGCAGCTCCGGAAAACAAAGTCTGGACGTGTTGAGATTACTTCATGTTTCAGAGGACAGCCAGAGGACAGCCAGAGGACAGCCAGAGGACAGACAGGGGACAGCCAGAGGACAGCCAGGGGACAGACAGGGGACAGCCAGAGGACAGACAGGGGACAGCCAGAGGACAGACAGGGGACAGACAGACTCTGTGGACATTCAGATCTCGAGTCTTCATCAGAAATGTTGGACTTACGTTCCACCAGACTCTGTAATGCGGCGCGTGCTCCACAGCCATCTCACACATCTCCTGCACCTCGTCCCTGCTGCCCCGTCTGGAGAACAGGGACAGGTAGTGACTCCACACCTCCGGGTCGTCACAGTTTGTCTCCAGAGCTCGAGACAACGTGTTCAGAGCAGCTTCCAGACACTCTGCAGCGGACCTGAAGACAGACATCAGGTCAACATCAGATTCTCACGCCGAAGTTGTACGAGCGGCGAAGACAAACGAGACGACTTACGTCTCGTTCTGATTGAGGTATCTGAAGGCCAGTTTGATCCACAGCTGAGTGTCTCCGGGACTCTCCAGGACACTCGTCTCCAGGTTTGATATGTCGTCCGTCTCACTGACAAAATAACGTTTGTCCTCTGATGTGACGCAGACGTCCAGAGCAGACAGGCTGGACGTGGAGCCGTCCTCTGCGAGCAGAGACATGAACACAGTCAGCAGCTGATCATGGACAGAACTCATTTTCACCGTCAATCATTTATTCATTAAAACTATTAATCAATTATAGTTGTTTACTTCTAAAATGAATCCTGGTCCAAACATGTGAGAACAGGTGGAGGCAACGATTCACATCTTTTCAACTAGTGATCAATAATGTTTCCACTAATCAGACCTATTTTTCAGTTGGCAGGATTGTGACAAGATTAATTAACAATGAATCATTTCCAGTCATTTTTAATTTTAAAAAAGTCTAAATTCTGATTTCAGCTTCTTAAATGTGAATATTTTCAGGTTTCTTTATTCCTCTGACAGGAAACTTCAGATGAAGAGTATCTGAGACGTTTGTCTTCCTGTCTGCAGCCCTCAGTCAACTCGTGTCCTCACCGTGTCTCCCGGCCGTCACGTGTCCGGCCGCAGCCTCGTGCTCGCCGTCGTCCTCGGGGCCGCAGCCGCTCTGCGCCGACGGCTTCGGTCTCCACCTCCTCATGTCTTTACAGGTGGTGAACGGAGGGACTGGAGGAGGACAGAGACGTCACAGGTCAGGAGACTGATCATCTGATGATGATGATGGTGATGAAGACTTCACTCACCGTGTCGTTTGCTTTCGTTCACTTTGCTGACGAGGAGGACGGCCTTCTGATCCACTCCCATCCTGTCTTTGTTGGTGCCAAACAGCTTCTTCATGTACTTTTCTACGACGCAGAGAAACACGTCACACTTTAGTTCCAAACACGCTGGGACGAGGAATTTATTGATCGATTTCATCATCATCATTTTTAATGTCTAAAACTGCTCTGTGTCAGAAAACAGACAAGAATTCAAACTTAAAACTATTTAAAAACTCTCAAACTAACAGCACCTGCTGATAACAGAGGTGTTAGAATCATCTTTGTTTTAAAATATATTTTTGATGATTTAATCAGGCACAAAGAGGGTCAGCTGGACCCTGAGGACCCCGTCTCACTTCCTGCTTTAAAAAAGAAGGAATCCTGCTCAAACACTGTTAACTTTATATTTATATCACGTGTCTCAACTATCATCCAACAACAGTCGTCATGGCGACAGGCTCACCTGTAGCAGCACTGATGTCGTCGTCTGAGCTGCTCTCTGAACAGCCAATCAGAGGCAGGTTGTAGGACAGGATGTCCTGGAAGAGCTGGTTTCCAGTCAGAGTGCAGTTCCTCATGTGCTGCCTGCAGAGCAGAGGAGCAGGAACGTGTTGGAAATGTAAACATGAGAACGTATATGGAACAGAGCGCCGACAGACACGTTCTCACCATCTGCAGTCGTCGTCATTGCAGGTTCCTGTGAGGTCGAAGCGACAGAAGCAGGTGGTTGGTTGGATGGTGTTGCTGTAGGTCACAGAGCTCAGGGGTAACTTCTCCTTGGTCCTGTAGTACGGACTGAACCTGAAACACAGCAGACACACACCCATCTCACATCTTACGGAGCAAAACAACTGATCAATTATTGGAAAAATTATAGCCAGATTGATCACCAGTTGAAAAACAGGTGAAAACAGGTGGAGAGCAGGGACGCACGTCCACCTGTTTTCACATTTTTGGACATGAGTGCCCGCCGTCATGGATCAGTATGAACCTGTATGATCTGAAGACCAGCAGAGGGCTGTGATAGGGTCCAAAGGGAACCGGCTTCAGGTCCACGCTCCCCAACTGGCTGGTGGCTGCGTCCACCTCCACTGTCCCCACCTGGTGGACAGAAGACAAACACACTGATCATCACGAATCATTGATCCAAACACAGCAGGTTTCAGATGTAAAAACTAAAATATCATGTGAAACAACATGTTCATCCTCCTCACAGCTCTCACTCTCTCTCTCACTCTCACTCTCTCACTCTCACGTTGAATAAAGGCTGTTATAAAACACCTGTGCAGGTGCAGGTGGGGGGGCGTCGTCAGGTTCTCCCACACTGTGCAGCTCCCTCAGCAGCAGCTCCCCCAGCCGAGGCTGCTGCTGGTCTCTCAGCCTCAGAGTGTCCACGTCCAGTCCTGCAAACATCTCAGCAGGAGGTCTGGAGGAGGAGGTGGAGGAGGAGGTGGAGCTGGGGGGGGACTTGGCAGGTTTGGAGGAGCTCTGGTCTTTAACTGGAGTGGAGCTGAGCTGCTCCAGGTTGGGTTTGGTGAAGGAGGAGCTGGACTGACGGAGGGAGTGTCTACGTGGCCGTTTGGCTGCAGCGGCAGGAGGAGCAGGAGCAGCAGGAGGAGGTGGCGGAGGAGCAGGAGCAGGAGCAGCCTCTGGCTCTTGGTCGTCGGCCTCGGGGACGTCCTCACTGTCCAAGGTGAGTTTGTCCTGGGTGAGGTCATGCAGGGAGGGCTGCGGCAGAGGGAAGGAGGTGGAGGAGGGAGGCGGGTCGGGAGGGGTGAAGGCGCGTGCAGGAGGCTCTGAGGACACGTCTGAGAGGAGGCCTTTGTTACGGAGGGCCTGCACCTCCTTCAGCTTCTGGATCTTCAGGGCGTACTCCGACTCAAGCTGCTGCAGACGCTGCTTCTGAGCCATCAGCTCCACTAAGTGACGCTCCGATCCTCCAGCGGGGGCGCCGTCCACACGCTGCAGTTTACTGGGCTGAGAGGGGAGGACAGAGGGGATGGGGGGGGGTGACACAGGGGAGGGGACAGAGGGGACGGGGGGGACAGAGGGGACGACACAGGGGAGGGGACAGAGGGGACGGGGGGGACAGAGGAGGGGACACAGGAAAGGTCAGTCAGAGCTGCAAACATGCATCAACATCCTTGAATTTAATTTGATGAAAGTCATTAAATGAACGAATCACAGGAGGTGAAATATTTATTATAAAATATTCTAAAGTAAATATTGTGGAGCTGCAGAGAGGCGACCATCATGTTCTGAAGAAAACAGACCCCTGCAAAAAATAATCATTTTACAGAAACATGAATTTATAACAATGGGCCATGTGCCTTTTTTCTGATACACTTTCTTTTCTTTTCTCCCGTTTTGTTTTCCTACACACGCTCTGACTGATGAAATGATAAAAACAATAAAGAAGTAGGACTTTATAAGTTTTATTAACTTCATCCTACACCCTTTCAAACAGGGTATGATATTTATGTTGTTATAGATTTGTCTCTTTAATTGTTTTTCTGCCAAAGCACATTGTATATTTTATTTATTTTTGGTTTTTTTTAACACGTTTGAATAAATAAATTGATATTAATAATAATAATAATAATCATTCAGCTGTGGTCGTCCGTCACAGAGGAACGATCCGAGACGAAGAAGAACAGAACAACAGAACGTGTCTCAGGTGTTTGTGTTTCTCACCTGCGTCTGCTTGGAGTCGGCTCGTCGTTTGGATCCTCGTCCTGCACTCAGCTGAGCCTGACTCACTTCCTGCTCCAACTGCACAGCCAGGGTCCTCTTTATGGAGACACGGTGTTCAACACGCTGCACCTGCACACAGACAGACACAGACAGAGAGAGACAGAGACAGAGAGACACAGAGACAGACACAGAGAGACAGAGAGACAGAGAGACAGAGACAGACAGAGAGACACAGAGAGACACAGAGACAGACACAGAGAGACAGAGAGACAGAGACACAGAGACAGACAAAGAGACACAGAGACAGACAGAGAGACAGAGAGACACAGAGACACAAAGAGAGACAGAGACACAGAGACAGACAGAGAGACAGAGAGACAGACACAGAGAGACAGAGACACAGAGACAGACAGAGACACAGAGACAGACAGAGAGACAGAGAGACAGAGACACAGAGACACAAAGAGAGACAGAGACACAGAGACAGACAGAGAGACAGACAGAGACACAGAGACACAAAGAGAGACAGAGACACAGAGACAGACAGAGAGACACAGAGACCGACACAGAGAGACAGAGAGACATAGACACAGAGACAGACAGAGAGACAGAGAGACACAGACACAGAGAGACAGAGACACAGAGACAGAGAGACACAGAGACAGACAGAGAGACAGAGAGACACAGAGAGACACAGAGACAGACACAGAGAGACAGAGACACAGAGACAGACAGAGACACAGCGACACAAAGAGAGACAGAGACACAGAGACAGACAGAGAGACACAGAGACACAGAGACAGACAGAGAGACAGAGGACAACCACAGGTCAGACAGAAACCAGAAAACAGAATCTGATCTTACTCTAAGTTTCCATGACAGTAAAAATCATCTCATCTGTTCCAGAATCAGTTTCTAAACTCATCGCTCTGTTCAGTCTCACACCTCTAATTTTAACTTCAGGGTTTCAGAGTCCATTCATCTATTGATCTTCTTTTTTTAAAATTGATTGATTAGTTGTTTGGTCTATAAAACATCAGAAAAAGGTGAAAAAAAAATCAGTGTTTCTTAAAACTGAAGTTTTGATCCTCAAACATTTTGTTTTGTCCACAAGTCAAAGATGTTCAGTTTCCTGTCAGAGACGAAAGAAACCAGGAAATATTCACATTTAAGAAGCTGAACTCAGAGAATTGAGACTGTTTAATTAAAATAGGAGTCAAACTGACTGATGGACTTTCCTTGGTTTTTCCTGCAGATAACATCATGACGTCACCATGACGTCACCATGACATCGGCCCAAACAGGATCTTCCTGAATGTTTGGGCGCTGACTCAGCGTTCTTGTTCCCACCTGTTCCTGCAGCTTCTTGAGCAGCGTTCTGTTGGCGTGGACGATCTTCTCTGACGCCTGCAGCTGCTCTCTCAGTTTGGCCACCTTCACCTCAGCAGCCTTCAGAGACTCTCTCTTCTTCAGCTCCTGCTGCAGTAAATGTCTGAGGACGGCCTCGTCCCTCTGCAGCAGCTCCCTGTCACACACACACACAGTGACTGTTACCTCCTACGGTGCAGCTCGTTACCTTTCTGTCAGACAGACTCTTCTGACAGGAAACCACTGTTCTATCAGACAGAACTCAGGAGCTGTTGTTCTGTTAGTGTGTTTGTGTTGTTGTGAGACTTCAGTGAGTCTGAACAAACTCTTTAAAACATGAAGCAACACTTCAGCTGTACGTCTCACACAATCTCACTCATGTTGGTTCATATTCTTGTTAGATTTACATATTTATCAGCTTCTACATTAAAGGTGCAGTATGTGATTCTGGATGAAGACAGTCTATCTTACTGACCTGTGATTGGCCAGCGATCAAACTGGAAACAACCAATAGGAGGAGCAGAAGTCCAATTTTGAATTGCATGTTTATTTTGGAACTTTTGTCAAATGAGGCCAAAGTTAAAGTGCATCCCTCAGCTTTACTGTGTGCACCTGAGTCTGCTCAAGTCTCACCTGTCTGCTCGAGTCTCACCTGTCTGCTCGAGTCTCACCTGTCTGCTCGAGTCTCACCTGTCTGCTCGAGTCTCACCTGAGTCTGCTCGAGTCTCACCTGTCTGCTCGAGTCTCACCTGTGTTTGTTGAGTCTGAGCTCTGCTTCAGTCAGTTTGAGCTCAGCAGCTGACTTCACAGATGGATCAGAGTTGGAGGCAGCAGGAGAGGAGGCGGAGCTCCTCACGCTGTTCTCCTTCAGCAGTTTCTGCTTCTCTCTGCTGTCACAAACACGCCAACAGGTTAGAGTGGTTGACGCCTGGTGATGTCACTGCGTGTGATCAGCTGGTAATGAGGGTGCTTACCTGGCGATCTCCTCTTTGAGCAGTCTGTACTCGGTCTTCTTGGCTTCAGGTAGAGCCTCTGGAGTTCTGACAGGGTTGTTCTCCTTCTCACATCCTGACACTGCTTTAGGCTTCGCTGCCTGGAGGAGGAAACAAACACACACACACACACACACACACACACACCGTCATCATCAGTCACATGACTGATCACATGATACATGAGGAATCTGCTGCAAACGACAGCTCAGCTCATATATTCTGATATATTCTGTGTGCAGCAGCAGCAGCAGCGAGTCTGCTGGACTCACCTCGACGGTCCTCCGGGCCTCTTTGATCATGAACTCCAGGCCTCCCAACGCCACCTGCTGCGTGGAGCTGCAGGCGTCCATGTCCGAGTCCGAGTCATCTGAATCATTCAGAGAGACCACCACTGACTTGTGTCTGGGCAGCTGGACCGAGACAACACACACACACACACACACAGGTGAGACACACTCTACACTGAGCACTTCATCATCATCATCATCATCATCATCATCATCATCATCATCAGAGGTGTGTGTGTGTGTTCCTGCAACACGTCCCTCTCAGCTGTATGTGTTGACTGTGGGATGAACTGGGTTTAAAACACTTCACTTAATAATGCAGAGATGTGATGGAGTGTGTGTGAGAGTGTGTGTAGGTGTGTGTCGTCTCACCACTAGAGGGGCTCTGGCAGTGTGATGTCCTCTGGAGAACTTGTTGGTTCTGGACTGGGACACGGTGTTCAGACTGACGGTGCTCAGGTTCCCTCTGACTGGCTGCTGGACTCCTGCAGGAGGAGGACAGCTGGGGGACGGAGGACCACTGGATGAGCTCTTCTCCTGCACACAGAGACAGATGAGGACACGTGAGCGTCAACAGAGACAGATGAGGACAGGTGAGCGTCAGCAGTCGGGCCGTGTAAGGCTGTGTAAGGCTGTGTCGGGCCGTGTCGGGCCGTGTCGGGCTGTGTAAGGCTGTGTCGGGCCATGTCGGGCTGTGTAAGGCTGTGTCGGGCCGTGTCGGGCCGTGTCAGGCTGTGTCAGGCCATGTCGGGCCGTGTCGGGCCGTGTCAGGCTGTGTCGGGCCGTGTAAGGCTGTGTCGGGCCGTGTAAGGCTGTGTTGGGCTGTGTCGGGCTGTGTAAGGCTGTGTCGGGCTGTGTCGGGCCGTGTCGGGCCGTGTCAGGCTGTGTCAGGCCATGTCGGGCCGTGTCGGGCCGTGTCGGGCCGTGTCGGGCTGTGTAAGGCTGTGTCGGGCCATGTCGGGCCGTGTAAGGCTGTGTCGGGCTGTGTCGGGCGGTGTCGGGCGGTGTCGGGCTGTGTCGGGCCGTGTGGGGCCGTG
>JAJHUR010088952.1:0-15938 GCA_027495735.1 Lutjanus campechanus | reverse complement strand
CCCCTGCGGTTGGCTTGTCAATGGTGCGGTATTTCATAATTGCCGTTATTGTAACAGCCCTACATGTGTCATTAATTAACTGTGGTATGGCAGTGTTTGGACCAACCTAAGTCATTTTTTTTAACACATACATTATGATATCCCTTCAACGGTTGTGTTTAAGTTTTATGAATTTGGGCTCCTGCCTCTCTAACACCTTGCATGTCCCTGGTCATGTATCATACAAAGGTGCAGACCTGTCGACGCCAAAACACCTTAACAGGTAGAGACAGGCAGAGATCACGGCTTCACTTCAGTAAAGTATCTCACCTCCTCCTCCTGCCAGAGGCTGCCCCACAGTCTAGCTCTTCATCCAATTAGATAGCACATGATAGCACCAGGATAACAAATGTCAACAGAAAGGTCTCGCAGTTTTTCGCCACTGAAAAGGGTAAAAGAGAGACGGTAAATGCCGTGGAAGAGGCGCCTTGGAGGCGGCTGATGGCCGCTTCTCGAGCCCTGCTGCAGCCTTGGAAGCGGTTGCACGTAGAGCAGAGGATGTTAGTACCCTGCTACGCCGTCACATTCACGCTGGCCTCATTCTCACTCGGGATTTCAAACTGATTTTAAAGCAGCCGCCTGAATTTTTTAACCTTATTCTCGTGATCCTTTGAAGTTCATTGCACAGAGCAAGGCACTGGCAGGCTGAGGGGCTCAGCTCCATTAGGGTGACCTGTGCTAATAATAGTGCTCTCACTTATGGCTCTGTCGGGCACTATCAGGGGTGAAAGCCTCCGCCGAATGGTAAACTGTATCTCCTCTTAAGTGATGCTGCTGGTATGTTTACAGCCCCACCGATACAGGATTTTTAAGACTGATAAGGACACCTATTTTAGAAGGGAAAACTCATCTGTTCCGGGTATGGTGGCCAATATAATGAATTTTTCAGCTGTAATAAAAATAGACCTTTTCTATGTGAATTGTGAATCAGTTTTGCACATATGACTATGAAGGTGGTCAAAAGGCTGTTTTCTTAAACAAATACCTTTTTTTTATTATCATATATTTAATGTAACATGTTAAATATTTTAAGGTATTTATAACCTACTTGTAGAGCGGAACACTGAGAAAATATAGCTAAATAAACATCAGTGCTATTCAGTATCAGTCAGTTGCTGAATATTTTAGCACTGTCAGTCCATTTAGCAGGTTGTAAGACAAGAAGCATAAGTTCTCAACATTTACACCTGCCAGGAAGCTCCGGTTGTCCTCATGAATGACTCCCATTGTGCTAAATGTAAATCATCCCAATTATTATTATTATTGTTTTCTGCATTATATGTTCTGTAAAAAAAAAGGTTTTCATATCGGTGTATATTGGTAAAGATATACACCGATACTGATATATTTGTGATAGGCCTATTTCAGGTCAATAACGTGCCAACATATATCAGCCCGTCTTATTATTTTCTTATTTTGCATAACAATTCTCCCATAAATGTATGTAAAAATATCCGGATAAGGGGTGAGGTAACTAATTACAAATACTCAAATTAAGGTTTTTTTAGGGGGCTGTTTGTACTTGTACTTTCCTACCTGTAGTCCTACTTAAGTATACATTACACTGTGCGGGCTACTTAGTTACTTAGTTACTTTAAAATCATAATTGAGTACTGAGTACAATTTCAATTAATATCCAAACCTTTTATCTGAATTTTTTTAGCAATAAGGCCATCTGACCAGATCAAAAACAGGCCAATGAAAGCTATGACATATGGACAAAAATGTGGCAACACGTTCTCCTCCCAGCTCGCCACATACCGACATTTTGTCACCGCCCCTCGTTGTCTGATAACAAAGCACTAGGTTCCCCTTAGCTGCTTATCACTTTTTTTTTTTTAAATCAGAGGTGACTTGTGTGTGTGAAAGCCTCTTTAACACATACTTAATGCTTTGAAATAATCACAAGTTGGGTAAGTTTTGGCACAAACACTACCTGGGTAGGTTTAGCAAAAGACCATGTTTGGGATCAATAACTTGATTACATTATATGTGTGTTGTGATGCGACAACACGGAAGTGACAGAAGTCAGCACCAGGCTGAGTCACCGAGAGATGAAATCTTTGTACTTTTACTTAAATATTGTTCCAACACCAGTACTTTTACTTGGAATTGAGTAATATTTTATTAATGTGACGGTAGTCGAGTACAGATTTTCAGTATCTTTCCACCTCTGACACAGATAAAATCTCCACACTTTAGCAACCGTTTGGCAGGGCAGTGAAAATGGGTTGAGACGAAGAGAGCACACAGTCAAACTTCTCCACTCTGACCTGTCAGTGTCATCTGTAGTTATAAACAAAGCCTGGCTCCACAAGACAGCAACCATCTGTAGAAAACAGGCCAGGGCTGTCTGGAATCAACCTGACTTAGTGAGATTAAAGGACAGCTCCACATCTCTGCACACACAAAAAACACAGCAGAACACCCCCCTCCCTCTACTGTGTTTACACAGGGCAGCTTTCTTTTTTTATTTTATGCAAATGCCTTATGACTGAGAGGGATGTAAGCAGGCCAGCCGTTCACCGCAGCTTACCAAAACATTTGATAAAGAAGCTTATTAAGACCCTTTATGTAACACACAATAAAGCACAGAGACATGCAGGTAAAGGAGTGCGGCTCTGAGGAAGGCTTCTGGATCCCGACTGAGCCGGACCACATTAAGCGCCTTAACCACCACCCTCCTCAGTTCCACTCTCCCGCCATGCTGTGCTACCGGCGCTGCGCTATATTTCTTACCCTTAATCATTCGGTGACAGTCAGCTAAGCATGCACACTTTCAGCCCCATCCTGCTTCGCCTTTACACAGCTGCGCACACACTGAAACGCAAGTCTGTCCAGGGAGTTTAGTCTTTTTGTTAACCACCATTCAAGTGCATTCGCTCACCAGTGTTCCGATTACCCATTTCCAAGGAATTTATATTTTATTGTCATTGCTCACGCTAAGTACCAGCACAATGAAATGCAATTTAGCATCTTACCAGATATCAGCCAGCTTATGTTAGTAACCACACTGCAAACAAACACACACAAAACAGACAAATCAGGTCCTGCAAAACAATATCTGGCTTTTAAACTAGTAAAAGAAATATAGAAATAAAATGGAAATGGCTATTTCGTCACACGAAAACTCAAAGTGTTACACATTAAATGACAAAACATGACATATGAGCATAAACATGAAAAATAGGCAACATAAGCAACATGCCAGCAAACTGTAGAGAGGAACTTGTGGTGGATGAATGAGTTAAACACAGAACTCTTCCCTGGCCAAATTGTTGGCTACAGAAACCGAGGTGCTCGTCTCTGCCATCCTAGGCGATTTACACCAGGGTGTAAATAAACTGACTATATTGACTATTTACACACTGGGTGCAAATAGCAATGTTAGCTACACATGCCTGGATGCTCGTCTCTGCCCTATAGGCTATATACACTCCGGTGTAAATAGCTACACTGACTGGACAACCTGGGTGCAAATAGCATTCTGCCTAATCAATGAAGCACTCAATGTACAATCAAACATACGAGACAGTATTAAAATCCCCAAACCATCAACACAAATAAGGTTATTCATTACTCTTATGAGAGCTGTTTCTGTACAATGAAACTGTTCTGATATGTCTCATATATATATAGTGAATTGAAAGGTATTCATCCAGTTGTGTACATATAACTTTTTCAAGTGTTTTGCTAAGAAAAAGGAACATTGGAAATTTGGCCAGTAATTATTGTTTCTCTTCCACAGAGGTGAGATTAGAGCATGACTGACAAAAGCAGGGGAAATGCCATTCCACAGGGAGCTATTAATACTGTTTTCTCAGTCATTTGTAAAGCAATGGAAATGGAGAAAATACTTGAAAGTAGACATTTTGTTATAATGTTAAAGGTCCTGAAAATGTACCCAAATCTTACCTAACGCTAAAAAATCAATCAAAGCTGAAAGTTTAGAAATAAAACAACAACCAACCCATTCTCATCCCAACCCGTCTCATACCAACGATTTATCACTGAACCTCGGCAGCTCAGACTGCTGCAAGAAAGCCTTTAATATCACGTAGTTAACACTGTAGAACAGTCACAGTTTGGACAGGTTTAGGCACAAAAACTATTTTGGTAGTTTTAAAATAAACAAGGGTTACAATAAGTATGTTAAGTTGCGTACATCATGGACATCAATGAGGCAACTCGCAAGAATGAAGTCACATGACGAAAGCCATTGAAGCGTAATAAATACACAAAAATATGTGCAAAAGAGTCACCAACCAATGACGTTTGGTTTTCACATTCAATTTGAACCCTGGTCTCCTGGGTGAAAGTTGTGTGTTTGTTTGAGCCATCCATCCACTCCATCTGCTCTGTATAAGTGGACTTTCTCCATCTTTATACTATGTTGAAAGTCTGGTGCGTATCATACAGAAGCGGATAGGTTTTCATTCAAGTCACTTGACAGATTGGTGTGTCTATATGAGTCGATGAAAGGCAGTGACATCAGTCAGTATTTGTTGAGCTGGGAATGAGAACGGACTGGATTAAGAAATTAACACTCATAAATTCAGCTATTCTGCTTCATTAGGACTGTGTGGGAGTGATTTGTTCAGAACTGATTGATGGCATCCTGGCAAAAAACAGCTGACAACCAGTAAACTGTTGCCACATTTTGAGCCAGTTTTTAAATGCTAAACCCTGATTGGTGCACAGAGGTATGAGATATCATAATTTCCAACTAGTGAGAAAAGCATAGACAGAAACACAAATATATAAATTCCGAATAAAAAATAACCCAAACTGTTCTAATTTTGGTAGGAAATGCAGTTTCATGTAAAATGTGTTCATACAGGATCCCACGGCACACAGTGAGAATCAGATCGGGATTTTAGGGCCTTTAATATCATAAACCAGCGCTGCAGATAAGGCTCAGAGAACCTTGAAAGAAGTTATGATTACTTTGATGGTAAGAAGCTTCACTAGGGAGATATTCCAACTCCCTTGAATTGCTGTTTTTTTTTGTTGCACCACTACCCAAACACTGAGTACGAAACCACTAGAACCCACTATGTGTACCCCAGTAACCAGTTTTACAGCCTCAGAACACAGTATTTCTACCACGAGAGCAACTGTGATAGCTGTGGCGGTGTTTAGAGAAAATGCAACAAATGCAGTACCTGCTGTGTTGCTGAGGGCTTTCTAACAGCCAGGGTGGCAGACTGGAGGAGCAGGAGGTGGGAGGAGGAGGAGCTGTATTTTGCGGCGACCCGTTGCTCTCGCTGAGGTCTGCCCTGTGGCAGAGATGTGATTTCTGTCTCTCCGCCGGCTGGATAAACGTCTTCATTTCCAATCACAAGCAGACGGTCAAAGTGGAGCACATTTTCCTGGATGTAAAAGCTGTGGTGTCATTTTGAGGTGGGGGGTGTGTGTGGCAGAAATGGTTGAGAGGCGAGTCACAGGTTTCATTGTCAAAACTGGCCTCTGCAGTATTTGATGAATATTTGAGTGAGACACTGAGGCCTTACCTGCTTTACTATAAATCACATCCCTATGCACACTTAGAGGTTGTGTTAATAATGTAAAAAGGGTCTAAAATATGCAGTATTTGTTGGATGGTGATGTTCACTGGATAAAAACGCTCTTGCAATTAAAGATCCAGTGTGTAAAATTCAGGGGGATATACTGGCTGAATATTGAACATATTATTCATAAGTATGCTTCCATTAGTGTACAATCACCTGAAAATAATAAGCGTTGTGTCGTTGTTACCTTAAAATGAACCATTTATATTCACAGAGGGTGCAGGCTCTCTTCCATGGAGGCTGCCATGTTGCACAGCCATGTTTCTACAGTTGGCCAGAATGGACAAACCAAACACTGGCTCATGATACAGCCTCTTGTGTTCTCCTACATGCTTGGAAGGGGAGGGTGAGGCAAAGGGTTTGCAATCTGCAAACTCACCACTAGATGTCCCTAAATCCTACACACTGGTCATTTAAGAATGGCTACATGTCAAACAAATAAAAAGTAACATTAGCATTAATTTGGAGTCGTGTTTGTGTCTATTGAATGTACAGTAAGTCCAGGAACTATGTATGTTTGTTGTTTAATGTTGTGAAGGTAGCATACAGTCAGTTTTTAGAAATTTTTAGGTAAAACATAAATGATGCTGCTGAGCGCGCTGAGACTGAACCATAACTGGAAAGCCGCATCCAAATCCAAAAGAATGAGTTGAAAGATGCTGAAATGCTCCTTAAGGCCCATTTATGCCCCCTTTATGTGTGAAATTAGATGCCTCCAAACGATGTAACTGTAACCGCCCACATACTGCCACGTGTCCTTTACATTGGCATGGGTGTTCAGCAATACATCCACTAAGGGGTGCAGCTCAGAGTCAAAAGTTGCCCCCAAGAAGAAGAAAAGGATTTCTGACAACAACAAACATGGCGATGCTGGAGGAGGCTGTAATAACGCACCTCTTGAGAAGGAGGCAGCAGTGGAGGCAGGTTTGTAAATGGCAGTGGTCTGTGTGGCCATTAAATACACAATACGCAACATTAATTTTTTTCTAAATAATTGGTGATGAATCTCAGTACTTTTAATATTTTTAAAACTTCTTTGTCTTCTCCTGGGGCTGTGTCTTGCTTCCACTATTGGCTACACTGATGCACTGCCCTCCATGACCTCTGGTGGTACTGCTCCATTTCATCCATATCCGTAAGCTTTCAGAAAAAGTGCACAAATATGGATGAAGTGAACACAGAGTATGAACAGAACGCTCTGTCCGTGTCCATAGTCTGTATGTATGTAACATTTAGCATAAATGAGCCTTTAGAGTTGTGGGCAAGTGCAGTCAGGTGAAAATTATCAGTGAGTTTGTTAGTACGAGCGATCCTTGTCACAGTCATTAGATCCAAATATTTTAAAGGGATAGTTCACCCAATCATCATCACCCATTATCGTTATTATGTCATTATCTACTCTAGGCAGGTTTAGGCACTTAATCCACAAAGCACTGCAGGAGTTTCACAGGAAAACAGCACCGGAGAATCTCCCAAACAATGAAAGTGAATAATGACCAGTTTTCAAATGGAAAAAAGAAACACCCCCCCCAAAAAACTTTAAAATGCCTTTAACTGGCATGAGGGTGAGTAGATAATGACTGAATTTTCATTTTTGGTTGAACTATTCCTTTAAAGCGAGTGACACAAGAGAATCTTGAAGAAAGAAAGGCAAATTCAATGTGCCATGAAATTACAACTTGCGGCCACAGAAACTTGCTGTTTAGCAAAAGTTACACAGTTGCGCTTTAAAGCAGAGGTCACAGCACTATGATCCAGCGCTGTATAGAGAAAACATATACAAGCTTATATCAGAGATAAATGGTATTTTTTTCTGGACTATATTTCTTAACCTATAAAAGGCATCTTTTTTTCCCCCGAATGACTACACTTAATGGTGGAAAATGTAAATGTGTGAATTTATGCGTGAACGTGAATTTATGAGAGATGATTTATATGCGACAGAGTTAGTGTACTGTGATGCTGTATCTTTAGTAGGAGCAACCTATTAAATCATCAGATTAAATGTTTCATATTTCACTTTTGGCTCTTCCTGCTTTGTGCAAGTCGAGCTCGGGCGAATCTGCATGTATTAGGAAAGAGAGAGAGATTGTGTGCGATGTTGTTGGGATGGAACAGTTGGAGACGGCAGACGCTCCTCCTGCTTCCTCCTGTCCCAGTCTCCACTCTGCAGGAGGAGGCTTTAGTCCTCCACACCTCCGTCTATCCTTCCTTCTCGCCTCCCTCCTTCCCATCCCTCCATCCAAATCTGTGTCTTGCTCAGTCGTTTTCATTATGAATATATCAGAGATTTTTTACATTTGTTTCTTCAGCTGTGATTTTGCACAACCTGCATATGTGATGTAGTTTATCTACTATACATACAGTATATTTCACTTTATACATTTGTACAGTGGATGGTTGTGTATGTACACAACACTAATCTCTTGTCTGTTTCTTTTTGTTTATTTCTTGCCTCTCTTATTTCTTCCCCCTTTCTTGCAATTTAGCCATCCAACCCTCCTCTCCTCTCCTTCTTTCCTCTTTGCCTCACCCCCTCCAATGCACACTGGCATACACACACACACGCACAGTCACGCACAGGCAGATCCGTTCATGCTGTGTCTGGCAGGCAGACCTCCGGCCTGCAGGGTGAGTCCTCCTCCCCTCCTCTGACTGTCTGGATCCGCCACCTCCTTCGTATCGCCCCAGATCCTTCCCCCCCGTTCCCTGGGAGCTGTCAATCCAAAACAGACTGTTGTGTGGGTGGGGTGGCGGGGGAGGACGTGGAGGATAGATGGATGACAAATGGGGTGTCGGGGTTGGAGGCGGGGTGAGGAAAAGGAGGGTGTGAATGGACAGCAGGGGGGTTAAGGTCATATCCTACTGCTCGGTTAAGATGGCATCGTGTCAGGACGGATGATCCCTTTGCTGACCCCGGCTTCCTCCGTCACCGTCACCCCCTCGCAGCGCTCCCCCTCCCTCCCCTCCTCCCTCCCTCCTTGCCTTCTAGCCCAGACGCCGCCTGATTGGCTGCTGGGGTTAGAAGTTCACCACCAACCACCAGCTGGACTGGAGCATCATCACACCTACGGGTTACGGGTAGCATATGGAAGGAAGGCTGGAACAAGTTCACTGGGTCACTACTGTATAATGATGTATAAAGATAAGAGGAGACAGAGGTGGTTGATTTCAGTGTGATCAAAGAGCTACAAATGTAGAACAACTGCCAACACAAAATCAAATAGTTCAGCTGAGTCAGTTGAGTGGTGTTCAGATAGCTACAGAAAGAAAAGAGGAAACCTTCACACATGCATTCAGAAGTAGTATATATATCACTGTAAAAGGGATTTGGTGAAGTCAACTCATTTTTTTTCTCATTTTCAAGACCTTTTCAAGCTGTATTTATTCAAGTTAATTAAACTTAAGAACTGTAGCATTTATTTTGAGAACACTTCAGAATGTATAAACATGAGCTCCTCTAACTTTAAGTCTTTGAAATGATGAGTTGAATGAGTTTAGGTGTAAAGGTCAAATGTAACACACTCACTTCCTCCAATCAGAAACAAGCTGAATTGATTACAGAGGTTTTCAACAAAAAATGATTTTGAGGTATAAAAGTTACTTTTTTGATGTACAGCATTTTTCTCCTGCAGTCTGAAATTTAGATTCCTGCGAATGTAAATTTGATCTCGAGGTTATTGGTTAAAACATTAACAAAGTATGCTAATATAGGTGTCGTTAGCTAGCATTCAAGATCGGACTGGGGGATTGTAACACTGTGTTATAATTGCACCCAAGCCACACGGCCCAACGTAAGTTTGTCTGTGTTGACATACTTTTCTGTTAGAAAATGACCATAACGTTCAACCCAATTCAAATAATTGATCTAGTTACCCTAAAATAGTTGCCTCATCTTCCGCAAAAAGAGACTTTTTTTCTATGAATGGATAAGATGCCTGACATCCAAAAGAATGTGAAACATATACAAACAAACTTGAGTAACATTATTAGATACTAATACAAATGAGATTACTTTGAAGTGTGCTTTCATTTGAAATACAGTGGGTTAATATCACATATTTTTTCAGTGTTGCAACTGCCCCCAAACACCCCTACCAAGGGGGCAACTGTAACACTCAAGACTTCTTGAATTAAATTTTAAATTATAGTCTTGTTCTTATAAGTAAAAATATATCAATTGTTTTATTAATTAGTGCAGAAATATTTCTTATATCAAAAGATGACTTGTGTATTGCAAGTAGTCGGTGAGGATGAAGGAAATTAAGGAAAGTGTAAAAAAAAAAGTGTACCAACTGCCCCAGGTATCCCCTACTGTAAAGAGTTCAATCAAATTAAGAAAAAAACATGATCAGCATATTATCAGACTTCCCATAATGTACTCTCCTGGGACCCTTCATTTTTTTTATAGTTTGAAGAAAAATATGATGAGTAAACTTATTAAATTCACTGGGAGCACTTTCACATATTGTCTCCGTGCCAGTGCTGGAACAAAATAGCTCCAACAGGAGCAGCTGAAGCTGAAAGTTCTTTGTGTGAAATGAAGAATTGACTCTTCAAGCTGAGGGAATGTGAAAGGAAATCAAATTTGTTTGTAATGTTCATCAGTCTGACTGAAGATCTTCATATCTTATGCTTATTGAGCATGTTTTCTCGAGTACAAAAGAATTAGTACAAAAGTTTATTTCTTTTTGAATTATTACAAAATTACTTCAACTTGCCTTTTCAAATCCAGTCGATGTAAGATTTAGAAGGAAGCCTGAACACTTTTTCAAGTTAAACAAAGTTAAGTTAAGTTAATAGTTAATATTTATAGTGTACATTGATTGGTGTGGATATTTTGTTGGCAGTGGCCTGTGAAGGGGCGAGTCCCCTTCCAAAGACCTTTCTGATGACGATCAATGGTCCCTGAGGGATTTCTGAATTGCTCTGCTTTGGCAGCAACTCTGGTCCACGTCCCCTGGGATCCTAGGGACAACAGCTGCTGCGGCAGGACCAAACATCTGGCAGAAAAGGTAGGGAAAGTCAAAGTCTTGTCCGGAAGGTTGTTAGTAGAGACGGTGGCTCTGAGGATCATGTAAGACGGCGCTGTCATCGTTAACAGAGACTGCAAACAGCACGGCACGCTGCTCCCCAGACGGAGGAGTCATCTGTATCTTTCTCTCAAAGTGCTGCTGAACACTTCTGCAATGATAAAAGACACAGCGTTTTTGATAGGAAGGCCTCGGGGACTATGTTAGACTGTGTTGCATACTGCATGCGTGGTGGCAGCCAGCGTAGAAAACCCATTTTAATACGACTACTGCCTGTTGAACTGCTGCCGCACTTCAGCTTCTGTCTTGTGAGGAATCGCTAAACATTTTAGTTTCCAGTCATGGACTTCGATCTCTGCGGGTTGTTTACACCTTCAGGGTCACATCTGAGTCAACAGGTCATGTGAGAGTCATCAGAGTCACGAGAGGAAAGGTGTGATGTGTCGTAAATAAAACCCATAATGGCATGAAAGAGGACTTTTATGATGCACCTCATAGTTGAGAGAAACTCTATCGCTGGTCGTAACTCGGTCCCTGGGGGATTTTTGTGATCACAAAGATAAACTCAAATAATTCAGCCTGTCCCTGCAATATTTGCTTGATCTTTCCTTTTTTTTTTATAATCCTGCAATTTTTTAAGCAAATGAAGTACAGATCTTCACCCTAATGACAACACACAGAGACAGCATTAAGAAAAACTGAGAAAAAAAAAATACATACACAACAGTGGAATTAAGTTACAACACAACAGAAATCTGGTTGTAACCAACAATTATTTTCATAATTGATTAATTTGCAGATTATTTTCTTAATAACTGATTCATCGTTTGGTCTGTATAAGTCAGAGCTAATAGCTAAAACAGCTAAAATGCCCAACACAGTTTCTTAGAGCACAGACATATACACATATTTTCAACATTAGCTTATGTTACATATCTTATCATATTGGTTTTGTGATATAACAGCCCTTGGGCTAAATCATACAGCCATGTACAGAAATGTAATCACATAGATGCCAGATTCGCCCACCACACCTCCCCTCCCTCCCACCACCCACCCACCCCTCATTCTCCATAGCCCGCCCCCCGGCCACAACCCACACACAAACATATTCAAGTTGATATAAGGTTAAGACAAGGAAAACGTGCACAATTGAAAAGCTTCTTTACTCTATTGCAAAATGTTTGCCAATTGAGTGTTTAATCTACTTTTGCAGCCAGGGTTGTGGTCAGATTACACTGAAATGTAGTCGCTTAATTTTTTCAATTTTTGTAATTAACATTACATTACAAAATATGTAAGCTAAAACTTCCAGATTAGCTTCGAATTGCTTCAAAATCAAACATTAAAATATACTGCACGTTATACTAAAAAATGGACGGAGCTAGAAACATCTTTTTTTTTTTTTTTGTCTTGAAACATTGCAAAGCATTTTCAATGCAAATAAAAAATAATTTAGCATATTAAGCATCTACAGATGATTAAATCAAATTAACCATTAAAAAAGTACTGGCTATAGGCGTACTGCATGTGTTCGTCATCATGTGGGATGCTGTTTCTTTTGTGCAAGTTTTTGTTGCTGCTGCTTAAAAAAGTTTCATACAATTAAAACCGCCATATTTTACTTGTGTAATAAATGTAATCAAGTAGTAATTGACAAAGCAACTATAACTACACATTTTTAAAAATGTAATCTGGGCTGATTATAGTTACTTAACTTTTGTAATCTGATTATGTAATCCTAAATACATGCAATCCATTATTAACTAACCCTGGTTGCAGCTCTATATATAAGTTATTGAGGACACTAAAAACTGATGGACATGTTGGGAATCTGTAAATGGCTGCTGTGCTGTATAGCCACTATCTATTATTAGAAAACAGTGACAGATTCTCTTCCTTTACTTGTGCCCGTTTCTGTCTCTTAAGTTGCAGTTGAGCTCTCACCTCCATGCAATTGTTAAGACTGCTTGCCAATTTTACCAATCGCTGCAGTTCAGCAGATAAAAAGAATCCTGCGCCAAAGCACTTTCAAAAGCCCATGTGAAATAAAAATCAAGCCACAATCAATTTCCACAAACAAACATTCTTGTAACTACAGTGGAAAAGACTTTGTTTCCTCCCCAGAAGCACTTGCCCCCAGGCTGTGTATCACTTTGACCAAGCTTGAGCAATTGACCGAATTTAATGTTACCGCAGCAGAATCAGTTCTAATTTAATGCACACAATAACCATTTTTATGCAGCCTAATGGCGACACTAAACAACAAAAGTTTAACGGTCTGAAATTGTTTTTACAGCTAATGTCCGTAAAGATTCTCAGTAATCCAGGTCATGATATTCTCTAGGAGCTGTATGAAGGAGCTGGACTTGCTCAAGGCTACCTCCTAATTAATCGCAAAATAAACATAAAGCTTTACCACAATCTTAAGGAAAAGCTGCTGTAAATCGACAAATTCTGGGCAGCAATAATCACAAAAAATTCTGACATCCTAGAGGGGAAGAAAGTTACTTTCAGCTCAGCAGAACTTAAAATGCTCTGAGGTGAGGCAACACCTCATACAAGACATCTGCCAGCAAAAAAACCCCAACAAAAAACAGCCCACATGGCCACAAAAAAGATCAACTCCAGGCATTTACTCCGCCTTTGGTAATGATTTCAAATATCATCTCTGGTAATGTCAGTGTCTTGTAGCTTTCATCCCATCATGCACTATGCATTATTATAGCTAGTCAATGCTCTTTCAGCCATTTTTATTTCATTTGCCCTTGTCAGTACTTACCCCTCTTCACTCTGATGGAGAAGTTCCACAGGAGGTTGCTGAGCATACATTCTTAACAGAATCCCTTTTCAAATTAAATTTAAATGACCCCCTCAGCTCATAAGCAGAGGCTCTCCTGACAACTTAATTCATAATTCAGTGCTGAGCCAGGGCCTTGAGGGCCATAATGACGGCCTAAATGGAGGAGAGATGCTACTAAATGGGCTGTTTGTTTGCACCTAAACCTCTTTACAGGCCACAAGTCCACAGCTCAGCACTGTGGTGGTGGTGGTGAGGTGGGGAAGGGCTGATGTAGAGGAGGAGGAGGTGGAGGGGTCGAGACAATTTGCTGACCAGCCGCTTTCATGTCTCGGGTCGCCATGCGCCGCTTGACCACAGAGAGGTTTGGGCAGGTTTTGGTGTTTTTTGTTTTTTTTTTCAAAGTGCATCTCCACTTGTGAGGTACGCGTGCGAGTTAATGGCTGTAGTTTATTTGTAGGCGACGGGAGGAGACAGAAACACACTCATGAGATATTTATGTCAAGGAGAGGATGGTGTGAATGGTGACACAGTAAAGCCCCCCTCCCCTCCCGCGAACTAGGCCGACAGTTACAAGAATTGATTAATTGGAGCGAACGTCTGAGTCTGTCACACAGCCTCCAACCAGTGTCAGCTGAGTCTGATGCAACACACGGATTCATGAGGAGAAGGAGGAGGTGGAGAACCAGGACATAATGGTGTAAAAGGATGTGGAGCAGAATGTTGATAGAAGGATACAAAAGAACAGAGATGGAGATAACAACAGAAGAGTTAGAGAAAACTTTTTTTTTAATGCAAAAAAGGGAATGTGAAAATGAAGCTGTATCCTAACTGGATACACAATAGAGACAATAAACTGTAGGCCTATATTGCCTCTCTAAAAAGTCCTCTATATGAAAATGAAAAAGTACAATACAATATTGACATAGCATGGCCACAGGAATACTTGTTTTTGATTGTTTGGCGAGTTTATGTTAAAATAGAAAATCTCAAACAAAAACTGAATCCCTGTTCTAGATAATACAGAAGCCCTAAGAGACACGTGAGAAAAGATAAATTGTGATCCATTTTTAATCATTTTATCTCCTTTGTTTATGACTCAAAGTCTGTGTCAAGAGATATTCCTCTAAATACATTGTAGATGCTAGAAAATCTCTTAAACCTGTTAACAGGTAACGCCATGCACACGCACTGCTCAAACATAAAGTGTGAACTGGCCGTTAGCATGTTGTCGCTAATGTGGCAAGTCCCACTGGCTGGGGCGATGTTGGACTAATGTTGTAATATTTGAGGAACAGTCAAGAGAAACTGTTAAGCCTCGCTTGAAGCAAGCTAAATTATGAAAGCAGTTGGTTGGGTGCAGTTCCTCACGTTACCCTGAATTTCATGTTGCTACTGCAGCTCTAGCTGTGTTAGCATTTAGCTTTGTTTGCACATGGAAGCCACTGACCCTCGTCGCCTGTTTTTGGTTGTGTTGCTGCTGTATGTAACACTAAATTTACTAGATAGACAAGTCCTGAAGATAAAGATATAGCTATATGTGAAGAAGAAATAGTCAAACTTCAGTAATTCATTTGCATGGCAACATTGTTTTACTGTTATTAGCGCCCATTTAGGCTGCCAGGTAGACCAGTTTCATCTAACCAAGCTTTCTCTGGTTGACTGCAACCCTAGAATGTACCCTGTGTTTCGAGTTGATGGAGAAATTAAAACTCGCCTTTTAGTTTTGATTTGTTTTTTACAACATGGGCTTTTGGTGCACTTCAGCCTTTTGTGGCTGACATGAGTATTACAGCAATACTACATTACACTTTCCACCAGTTTCATACCAGTTCTGTGAGTACATGGAGCTTTGATGGAGTTAGTGAAGCCTGTTACAGGGTGTAGAACACACTAAATAGAACAAGAGTGATCTGACTGCTGCTCAGGAAGAACATGACCTGCCTACTCAAGCTGGCGTCAGAGTCAACAATCTGCTGAAGCCACACAAGGTCGTCTCACTCAGCACTGACAAAAAGACTCTGCACTTCTATGGACTCCATGAATGAGCCCTTGAATCCACTGGAATTCACTGATTCACTCTCTGGCGAACCAAGTGCGTCCCACCTCAAAAGAGAACTCCAACTGTTCACAGATTCCCGAAACCTCAGCAGCAGCATGCACAACACCAAGACATCCGTCACAGCATATCTTGACTCGTGGTGTTGCAACAATCCACAGTTTAAGACATAATAAACCATCCCGGTCAAAACTGAGGCCACCAAAATAAGAGTACTGAAAATAGAGAGGCAAAGCAAGACATTTTCGTCTCAAAGAAGAGGTGGTTGAAGAACAAGGAGCTGCTGTAAATTTACCCGTGCTGGAGAAGAAAAGGAAGTCCTTGTACAGTTTCTTCAAGAGGATACTGCTGGATCTCAGGACTCAGTGACACACAAATAACAGCTTGAGAAATAGTTGCAGAGAACTGACAAACAGACACGGAAAATGTACTTTTTT
>JAJHUR010088950.1:30116-50267 GCA_027495735.1 Lutjanus campechanus | reverse complement strand
ATTATAGTCAAAGTATTGCCAACCCCTCCCCCCGCAGAAAAAAAAAAAAAGACAAACTGCGATGCACTCAGCCGGTCGCCAATATATTCACTCAACCCTGAATTGTTATTCCCAAATTTAATTTGGGGATTTCTAAGAAATTTTTGAGAAATGTTAAAAATGTGCTAGAGGGCCATCTGGTCCATTCCACAGTGATCTCCACTGAAAAACAGCATTATCTCATTAAAGGTCCAGAATGTAAGATTTATGGGAATTTATTGGCAGACTATGGCAGAAATGGAACATAATATTCACAAGTATGTTTTTATTAGTGCGTGATAAGCTGAACATAAGAATTGTTCCTTCAGTCATTTGTTATCCGTAACCGCTTATCCTTGAAGGGTGTTTGGGGGCCGGAGCCTATCCCAGCTGACATTGGGCGAGAGGCAGGGCACACACTGAACAAGTCGCCAGTTCATCACAGGGCTGAGACATAGAGATAGACAACCACTCACACTCCCATTCACACCTACGGGCAATTTAGAGTCACCAATTAATCTGTTAACCTGCACGTCTTTGGAGAAAACCGGAGTACCCTGACAGGGGCACAGGAAGCACATGCAAACTCAGAAAAGCCCCGCCCCAGCTACAAACTCCCCAGTCCCCAGGATTTGAACTGGGAACCTTCTTGTTGTGCAGTATAACCACTGCACCACCGTGCCACCTCCATCAGAAATGTCGTGTGCTCATTACATTAGAATGAGCGCTTTATATCTACAGAGGACGTGGCTCTCCTTCCATGGAGCCCACCATGTTTGCACCGCTGATGTTTGTACAGTAGTCCAGAATGGACAAACCAAACACTGCCTCTATGGCCTTTCACTCCTTGCTTGAGTTTTACTGCCACTTAAGGTTCTCCTTATAATATAAATGGAAAATGACGGTGTGGTGTATGATACCAGATTTCAATTCGTTGTAAATATACAGTACATAAGGTACATAAGTGAGGTATAGTTGAGCCGGTGGTGTCAACAAGGACTGTTGTGTTGAGTGTAAATTGAGCATACTGTGCTGTTCTGTTCTTGGGAGTTCCTTCCTCTTGGGACTCCCAAGTTCAACTTACCAGCTATCTAGAGAGCGAGTTTGAACTTGGCATACTATGTATTGTGAAAGGCCTACGGGGGATATAGATAATATGGATAAATGAATGGATGGGTGGACATATTAGACATTAAATAACTGGAATATTTGGATTTTGACTCATATAATTCAGACTTGGAAAGTATAGGAACATCAGAGACTAACAAATTCTCAGTACAGTAACATACAAAAATGTATTCACCCACTTTCATCTCGTACACAGCTGAGAGAGGTTTCACAGCTGTTTTTTATCCCAAACAAGCCCAACTGTAACAGAAACCGCATCATTTATCCCTGTAGAAAACCAGCAGTTACACAGCAGGAAGGAGTCAGATCTTCAGGTCACTGAAGCGCTCTGCTGTAGTTAAGGAAAGTCATGGAATAAGTCATGGGATTTTACATCAGAGCTGAGCACCGCAGGAACCCTGGGAAGCATTGCGTCAACCACTTGTTCTCTCCAGATGCTGAGTGTAGAGCTCTCATTTTAAATGAGGGGCAAGGGGCCGGAGGTGGGTGGATAGATGGGTGGGTGTGGGTGAAAGAGGGAGTGAAAAGCGTATTGAAGCCAAGAGGAGAGATGTAATGGTGCCAGGAGGAACGGAGTCCCCGTCTGACACAGTGCAAACAATAAAACCAGCGAGAAGCCTGCTTTAGCCTGACTTGAGACAAGCCACTCCTAATGGATAATTACAAGCAAAACCCAAACTCCTCAGTCAATGATGCCGTACTCTGTGTTTTGATTGCTTGCCAACAAATCATTATTGCCTTCACATAATTTACAAGTGTGTAAATGCTGGTTTGGTTTCTCTTATTGTTCTCTTTTTATACCTCATTCAATTTCAATTATTTAACATACTCTGTGCCAGCAAATAAAGTGCGTGTGCAGGAGCAGAGTGTGGACCTGTGTGTTACCAAGCGTGCATGACATATACAGTATTATTGTGTGTGTTGTTAACATTTTCCAGTCCCGAATGGTTATGAGTGGGAGTTTATGGGGAATGTACCGATGAATGCACCAGAAAGGATCATTAAGAGCTCCTCTCCTCTCCTCTCCTCTCCTCTCCTCTCCTCTCCTCTCCTCTCCTCTCCTCTCCTCTCCTCAGGAAACAGATTCTGGCTCTTCAGGGAGGCTAACCTAGAGCCGGGCTATCCGCTGGAGTTGGTTGATTATGGTCGAGATATTCCCTACGACCGAATAGACACAGCCATCTGGTGGGAGCCATCCGGCTACACATACCTCTTTCAGGGAGACTGGTAATGTAGCCTACAACCTGTCAGCATCACATGAAACCTCTCTAATTGCCCTGTATATTAGTGTATAATGTGTCAGTATATTGAGATAAGTTCTGAAATTTAAGGCAGCCTTTTGAGCTTCATATCAACTCCTGTCATTCTATGAAATAAATTGCCAGTGGCGCGGCTCTATGAAGGGCAGTGTTGTCTGTCAGTTCACCACTGTGTTTCAGACTGAAATATCTCAGGAAATATAGAATAGATTGCCAATTTTATTGACATGCATGGTCCCCAGATGATGAATCCGATTGACTTTGCCAATGCTGCAGGGGTCTGCAATTGATATCACAATATCATTTGTCCATTAGTCAGTTTGCAATCAGTTACATTTTTGTCAACTCACAAAAAGCAACTAAATTCTGATTCGACAATTTTAATAAATGAAACAGGCTGCACCAGTGCTGTGTATGTACATAAGTATCTGCTCAGCAAATGTGTATAGGCCAGTCAAGGTATATAAGGCCCCTTTACACAGAAATTTGTCATAAAGTGTCCATATTTTGTTTTTTAATTAAACTACTGGTATACAGGAAGGGAAAGAAACACCAGCTGGTAGTTGCTTAGTAACCTTATCACTTATAAAGTCTACTGTATTCTGTAGATGTTAATTTACCCATATTACATAAAAACAGTGAAAAAGTTGAAGTTTCAAAGCACTGTACTGGCTCCAACAACTGAAGGCACACTCCCAAAACGTAAGCTCAGTGTCTTGTTCTGTCTGTAACCCTACACCGTACGAGCACTGCAGGTGTAGCCAGTTGCACAACTCTTTTATGCAAAAACAAACACCACTCAAACTACTGAAGTATTAAAAAATTGGATTGACTTTATGACTGATTTCTGAATTTGGCTTCAAATAATCATTCATTCATTTGTATTTGTACTGATGTATATTTGTATATTACTAAACAGAGGCAGAAAATAAGTTGACATGATGAAGTCAAAATATTCTGAAGATTTTATGTCTGTCCACCTGGAGTTTTTTGTTTTTATATTAAATATATGGACCGAAATGACTGAGATAATTCAAGTTAGAATTTTCCAGCATCGCCCTGTAAGTACAAAGCCATGCTGAGTGTAGCAGCGGCTGTATTTGCAGAGCTCTTTGTTAACATAGTTAGAAAGTTCTGTGAACCATACAAACTTACTGAACAAACTTTGCACTGTCGAACAGAAATAACACACGCTTATGCAAGAGTAACACATTTATGAAAGCACTCATAGAAAAATAATTGCACTGTAGGGCTGCAAACCTAATAAGTCCTCGCTAAGACTGACTGACTTCAGGTTTACTGGTGAATTTACACTCTGTTTTGTGGAAAATGGATTGTTTTATATATAGGCTCACCATACAGTGTGCTGTGCGTGTGAGAAGTTTCTTCTTTTCTTGCTGAGACAGTTGATAAACAGTAACAACCATCCTCTTCGCTGCTGTCTGCAGGTACTGGCGCTTCAACGAGCAGTCGCGCTTGGCTGACAGAGGCTACCCGAAACCAATCAGTGTCTGGGGATCGTCAGTGCCTTCTACTCCCAAGGGGGCCTTCCTCAGCGATGATGGGGGTGAGCTGAGACAAGAAGAATGTTTTTCCTCTCTCTCCCTCTCTGTGTGTGTGTGTGTGTGTGTGTGTGAAAAAGGGAAAGGAGGGGTTGGGACAGACAGACACGCCTGAAACAAAGAATAAGGGTGTGGTCATACAGTCATCAGCAGAGAGGGCATGGCGTGTGTGCGTTTCTGTCAGAAAGCGAATATGAGCCCACATGTAAAGTGTGTTTTGCTTTGCTGTGCTGGATTCAAGTGAAAATACAAGAGTTTCCCCATTTATACAACAAATTATTTTGGATGAATTAAACAATTTTGGAAAAAACTAATGGAATTTATTAACGGAATAGTTTGACATTTTTGGGAAATACATTTGTGGTGTGTTTCCACTGCACAGAACAGCTCGGCTTGACTTGAGGCGGCACGCTTTTGGTACCAGGTACTTGTCTTCAGTTTGTTTTCTATTGCATCTGGCACTCCCTCAATGTAGGCGGGATTCTTAGCTGACCGTCACAGTGATGCCTGGTGAAACTGCCGTGACATCATCTTCAGTGTAACACAAACAAAGGAACGATGGAGGATGTCCTTTCCTTTTGAGATCCTTTCATCAGCACCCAAAGAGAGGAACATCTGCATTTCATCAAATGACCACATTGTGATTTTGCAGGCTTCCATGTTTTTAACAGCTGGGTCGAGTGAATAAAAATAAAGTGCGGTTGCAATTTGTGGTTGGTGTGCAGGATGTCAAACAAGTGATGATTCTCTCAGACCAATCGGTGATCTGCAGTACTGGCTCAACTCGCTTGCAGCTTAGACTGAGGTGATAGCAAAAAAAAGCACCAGGTACTATCCACAGCTTTTGATGATGGAAACCCAAAGAAGAGTGAGTTCAGCCAAGCAGTACCTCACAGTGGAAACACTGATTTATTTCCTGTATAGACTTAGTTGATGATGAAGATTGATGCCGCTCTCATGTCTGTCAGACAGCTACAGTCAGCAGTAAGTTAGCTTAGCTTAGCATTAAGACTGAAAACTGGGGCAAACAGAGAATTTGGTTCTGTTTGAGGGCAACAAATCAGCCAGAACTATAGTTTACTAAGTCATACGCAGTTAAATCTGTACAAAGTTCAAAGCAAGTGTTTTTATGTGGTGTTATGTTCAGGACAACTGCTTGGTCTGGAGCTGTCACTTCCAGAGCCAGGCTAGCCAATTTCCCCGTTTCCTGTCTTTATGCTAAGCTAACTGCTGATGGACAGACACGAGAGTGGCATCACTCTTATCAACTAAGTCTATGTATGTTTCCTGTCTTAATGCTAAGCTAAGCTAACCAGTTGCTGGCTCAAGCTTCATATTGAGAAGAAGGATAGTGACAGTAGTATAAGTGTCCTCCTTTAACTGTTGTCAAAAGGGCAAAGAGGCGTATTTCCCAAAATGTCAAACTATTTCTCCAAATTGTTATGCTAGCTGACATCTTCTCCTTTCCTTTACTTCTCCAGCGTACACCTTCTTCTACAAGGGATCCAAGTACTGGAAGTTTGACAACCACCGCATGAAGAGCGAACCCGGCTACCCCAAGTCCATCCTGAGAGACTTTATGGGCTGCAGCGTGGACCTGGACCCAGACAGAGACACGGACACGGACTCGGGACGCAAATTCCCCGATGTGAACCGCCCTCCGTTCAACCCGGACGCGGGACGTGACGGCGACAAGGGCAAAGACCGGGATGGCACGGACCGTGGCGGAACGGACAAGGATGCGGGCAGGGGGTCGGACGACGACAAGGATGAAGACTACCGCGAGGGTCGCGAAGAAGACACCAACGAGGTGGATGTGGTGCTGAAAGTGGACGACAGCGAGGAACGGACCATGAACATCCTGATGGTGACCATCCCGCTGGTCCTGGTGCTGTGCATCCTGGGACTGATCTACGCCATCATCAACACGCTGCAGAGCAAAGGGGCGCCGCGGCTGCTGGTGCACTGCAAGCGCTCGCTGCAGGACTGGGTCTGACCCCGGGACATTAGGGGACACTGAACTTTGAACTTAAATTGGACCTTAGACACCGCCCTCCTCTAATCCACCCCTCCTCCTCCCATAATCCATCTGTCTCACGTCTCTGTGCTCAGTGGCTCCTGCAACCAGTAGAACACATGGTAGTAGATCCAATACTGTACTGACACACGCACACACACACGAGAAGCAAGCATAAATTATGTCTTACATATACACATACACACACACACACCACTCTAACCTCCTCCTGTCTCCCATGGTGCTCTACAATGCGTTGACTGTAGTCTATTTATATGAGAGAAGTTTGCACATTGTTTTTTGTTTTTGTTTTGGTTCATTTTGTGTGACTTTTTTGTTGTTATTATTATTATTTCTAAACCAGGAAGGCCCTTCCGTTCTCGCTCCCGTCTCTACACCGCCCGCCTCCTTCCCCTCATCTCAGTAGGGGCTTTTTCCACGCTGATAACCTGACATCTGCTTATGCTATCACAGTCGCCACAAAAGGCAGAAATGCAGAGGGTTAGAAAAGAAAGAGCGATGTATAGACAGACCCCACTATGTTTCAAGCAGTGTTCAGCAGGGTTCCTTCTTTCCTTCTCATCATCTTCTTCATATTGCACCATCTCTTCCCCAGTGCGATGTGCAGTGGAAGATGAATTATTGAGAAACAGGGTTTGGGCACAACGGACATTTCAGAGTAGTTTACACTACAAGGTATTTTAAAGGCCTGCTTTGAGTTCAGATATTATCCTCCCTTTAACTCCCTCAAGTTGGATCAGGGTTCAGTTTGTTTGTTCCACAGGCATAACGGATAATCGCAGTTTATTACAACTTAGATCTTACTTCTAATGGTTATTTTAATCGTAATGACAACACTGTATTCATCAAGTTTATTGCTGAGGTCTGGTGATGTGGCGATGTCGCTTATAAGATACGGATCATGCAGGGTTTAAACAAACCCCCACGCTGGCCAAACTTCTTTGGAAGAGAAAATGAAGAGGGCAGTAAAATAATTAGTCAAACTGTCTGCTGTAAATCTAAATTAGTTTGTAGACAAGATTCCCAGTCACAGTTGTCCACACACATATTTCCTGTGTAAAGTTTACTTAACTCCAGATTGGACAGTCTGTCTCAGGCTACGCCCACATTGAAAGGTTTTTATTTTAAAACAGCATTTTAAAACGAAACAAGCATTTTTGTCCGTCCGTGTTAAGGCGCCTGGAAACACATATCACATGACCATTGATGTACACTGGGCATGGACATGTAAACAGGAACCAGATTGTCTATTCTGTGATTGGTTGCTTAGTTGCCGAAAATACTATGAACAAAGAACAGAAATGGCGACAAGTATGAGCAGAGATTTCTTTGCTGGGACGGATGATGGGGTGGTTTTACAGAAAGTAATATACAGTCAGCAACCCCTGCAATTCGTCATCCGTGTTCGCTAAAACCTCCACTGGTAGTCGAGCTGATGTCATTTGTTTTTTTCTTCTGGTAAATGGTCACATGATAGGGGCTTGACGACTCAGGGAAGGACATGTCATGACTGATAAGACAGTGAACATGGGTATTAGCATGATTGTTCTTGAAAGTCCCCGTTCCCGCCTGCCCAGACTAGCACACAATCCCAGAGTTTTCAAAGTAAAATAGGGCTCGAAAAATTTACGGGTTCGAAAACATAAGAGAACTGTGGACATAAGGCGTAAACGTAGCAAAAATTATGCATTTCAAAATGAAAATGCCATAGTGTGGATGTAGCCTAACATAGGGGTCGTTTTAAGGGATGACACACATTAATTTTTTTGGTAGATAGTTAGACAGAATCTTATGTCTGGATGCTGAATAAGAATCTACAGCCAACAGGCAGTTAGCTTATCTTAGCATAAAGACAATCATCCCGGCTCTACCAGCACCTCTAAATTTTTAGAAATTAACTATGTTATAGAAAATTATTAAAAATCTGAGGTGCTAACAGGCAGGGTTTTTTTCTGCTTTTGACAGTCTTTAAGCTAACCAACTGCTGGCTCTAGCTTTATGTTAAGTGTATAGACATGAGTGCTATCAATCTTCTCATCTAACTCTCAGCAAATAACCAAATAAGCGCATTTTAAAATACTGAATAAGTCATTCCCCGTCAAATATATAAATACAACTACTTTTACAGTGCAGTGTTATCATAACAGATAAAAATGATGGCCATGAAAATTAGATCTAAGTTGTAATAAATAATAGTTATCCTGAGTCATTTCCGGTTAAATTCAGACTACTAAGGCCCTGTTTTCCTTCTTTATCTTGTGCTCACATAGTTGGGTCTACCTTCTCTCTTTCCCTTATTTGGAAACCATTTAAAGACCTCTTTGGCTGAAAGGGTAAACAGACTTTAAAGCGGACCTCTTCCCTTAGCTTTCATTTATGTAGCTAATTCTCAGAGAGCCTCCTTTCTGTCAACAATAAGACCTGTTCTTTGTGCTACAGAGGAGACAGTCTAATAGTTAAGGTAGAAAGCCAGCTCACTGTGAAATAACACGAGAGAGGGAGCATTCATTGCGTCTCTGTATGTGTGTGTGTGTGTAGGTGACATAAAACAAGGGAGAAACAAAGCAAAGCCGCGGCCTTTAACTCCAGAACAGGATGTAACACCATAAGTGCAACACAGCAGTGGCCGGGTGCAGCTAATGTACCGTGCAGTTTATAATGGACTTTTTACTGCTCGTGTTTTTTTTTTTTTTTTGAAAGGACAAACTTCACAGATGACCTGTGGTCTATCTGTTGTAAATATAGCGTAGATGTGAGCACCAGGGTGGGCTCTGCCCGTGCAGGCTCATGTGAACACACACTAATCCTCTTCATTAAAAAACAGCAGGTGTGTCCAAATGCTGTTAACCCCGTGCGACCCCTAAAGTAAACCTTGAACTCTCCGAACCAAAACACTACACTCCCCTTTCATCTCGCAGGAACAGAGATGGGAAAATGTCAGAAAGATATCCACCTTGAATACTCCAAAAATACTTCTGCATCTGGTTTAAGGAACTACACCAGTGTTTTTGAACATTTTAGCTACTTCAGTACAAATCACAACAACACCATTTTCAAATGTAAGCCTTACAGTTGCACATTTTTGTTTGTATTTTTTCCCACTTTTCCTGACAGCCATTGGTTTCCATTTAATTTATAATATGTGAGTATGAAAATCACCCAGCTACGGAAGCCGGGAACAGCTGTGCTTGCCATGTTCTCTTAATGTGAGCAGGGCAAGACTGCTGTCACTAAACCAGAACAAGTCCAAACGTGTACACTGTTTGGCTACATATCAGTTTATTCCTCAAACAACAAAAGCAGTTTTTCGTGATAAAAAAAAAATAGAAATCAGCTTTTGTTTTCTTGAAATAATAAGACACTGTAACATGTTATCTTGAGAAAAAGCAATGATTAACGTAAGATCTCATGAGAACAAAAGGAGTTTTCTCATGCTAAATTATCTAGTTATCTCGAGAAATCGGCCTTTTGTATTCTTGAAATAACAAGATAAAGGAACATGTTATCATGAAAAAACGAGTGTTGTTATTTTGCGATAATGAAATGATTAACATGTGATCTTGTGAGAACAAAAGTAGTTTTCTTATCTCGAGAATTTTTTTAAAAATAACAACGAAGTAATGTGTTATCTCAAGAAAATGCGTTTTGTCATCTCAAGATAACAGAATAATCAACCCGTGATCTTGAGAGAACGGCAGAAAAATAAAAAGCTGTTCTTGGCTTCCATATCTAGCAGACAATTTGAGTGCAAAAACTTTGACCAAAGTTAATGCAGACTTTTTGTTGTCTTGTATAGATCATATATCTCAAACAAGGTTGTTAGTCTGCTTACTGATTTTGATATTGAACTGAAATTACTGGAATCCAGTGGCTGCCATGGTAACTTGAACCATGAACAATCTAAAAGAGAGATTCTTTGCAAAATGGTTGAGATAAAATGGTCGCTACATTGTTAAAGTAGTAAAGGGGCTAAAATGTGCAAAACCAGTGGGGTTGTTCTTTAAAATCTTTTTTTTTTCTTAAAAGAAGAGAAACTAAATTAATCAAAAACAAGATAATTTCACTTGACCCATTTTTAAATACATTTTCAAGAATTTATTGGGTCAGGTGGCATTAGCCGTACACTGGGAGGATGTGGGAGAGGACAACTTCAGAGTGCAACTTCAAATATGAATGGGAGGAAGGCTTATCTGAGGTAGCATTAAGAAGCTGCCACACTGACCAGAGGGGACTCGGTCCACCAGGCTCAGGTTACACAGATGTGGACGGAGAGATTTCCTGCAGCTGAGACAAGGAAAGGGGGAAGGAAGGGGGGGAGGGGAGGGGAGGGGAGGCTGACCTCGACTCCCTGAGCTTGCAAAGTTTGGATCTCAGGAATAAGGAGGGGTGGGAAGAGAGAAATAGAGAGAGTGGACTTTGATGGCTCTATTCCTCTGGCAACAGTTCATGTGACCCAAATTCTCCCCTGAGCTCAACAGCAGTGCTCGCCAAAGAGGAAACTTTAGCTTACAGTAGGTGACAGTCCCTTTTTAGGAATGCTTGCAAGTGCTTTGCTTTTAGTTGTGTATATACACTGCCTCATGGCTTGATTTAAAGGGAGAGTTAGGATTCTTTAAAGTGGGACTGGATGAGATACTTAACCGCAGTCAGGGTTTTACCTACAGTAGATGGCGGTCGGCGTGCAGCCAGTTTGGAGAAGCAGCAGGAGTGCCAGCACGGAAGCGAAACAATGCACTGCTGTCGACAGGGTCAGCAACAGAAGACAGCCTTTGGCATCAGACAGCCTTTTCTGGTGGGAAACCAACATTATACAAGGCAGATATCACTCTTTCCAACCCAGCCAAACTCCATGGGTGAAATCAGTCATTTTACCTCACAGAACACAGGGGTTGTCGGTCTACCACTGCCTCGATTAGTTAGTTTGTGTTATTGTGCACTTTTTAAAAAAAAGTTGAGAAAACTCATAACTTAAGGCAACTGCCTCCGCTAGGTTTAAATATTAAATTACTAACTATTATTCACTTTCACTTCACAATTTTTGAAATGCATTAACTAACAGATCGAGGCAGTGGTGGACCACCAACTTTCATGTTCTGTGAGGTAAAATTAGTGATTTCGCCTGTGGAGTTTGGTTGGTTTAGAGAGGGTGATATTTGGTGTATATAAAGACCGTTTCCCATTGGAAAAGGCTGTCTGACAGGAAAGTAAAGCTGTGAAAATATTCTAAATATAGCGTACACTTAAAGTGATATTGATTTTTCTGTACGTAATGCACTGACTAGCGATAAGTACCTCATACAATCCCACTTCAAATAATCCAAACTATCCCTTTAAAGCCTGCATATTGATTCCAGTTGTGCCTCACAAGCGGTAGCAGGATTGTTTCGTCTGTCTTTCTCTCTTTCGAGGCAGTCAGAGCGTGTGTTGACAGACGGTGCAGATACATAACACTGCTGCTGAGCTGTGTGAGGACAGGTTGAGGTGAGACACCTACGCAGGACAGAGACAAAGTTAACAGGACACCTGCACTGAAAGGAAGATAAAGGAAGAGCATAATCAGCCGTCAACCAGAAGTCTGCAGATTGATCTGTGGCCAGTCGATGGCGGTTGCCAGGAAACGGTGTCCTGTGTCCATCTCTCACCTCCTCATCATCAGGGTTGGAGGGGAGGGGTTGGCGGTTGGCGGACGCAGCTAATCAGCGTTAAAAGCAACCCCCAACCCCCTCCTCCCTTCCACTCCTCTCGTCTCTCTCCTCTCCTGTCCTGCTCTTCCTTCCATCGGTCCTACAGGCACATCAACGAGACAGCGTAGCGTCTGGACAGGCTCAGAAAACGCCGACTCATTGCACCAGACAACGAGCTTGTGTACAGAGTTCGTCTTTATCGAGCCTCCTCTTTTTTCCTCCTCTGTAACCTCCGCGCAGAGCCAACAGGGAGTCAACCACTTCAAAGCTGTAAAGTAACCACTTCAAAAGTTGAAAAACTTGACTTTGTCTCGCTCAAAATCGCAGTCCGGGTGATTCAGCAGGTTTGAGGGATGCTCTGACAGGGATCGAATTCAGTACAGTGCACTGTCCCGGGACACCGAGCGGAAGAGAAATATCGAAAAGGTTGGGGGGGAGAAAACCTGTCAAGGCCTGATTGATGCGTGTTTTTGTGTTTGTGTCGAGGTGTTCAGTTAATCAGCTCTGCTCTCCATAAGCGAGGCCTGTTTTCTGACTGTAAATCTCCCACACTCCTTCTCTGTTTCCCCCTCCCCTCCGCCTACAACTCAGCCCAGCCCTCCGAGCCCAGGGGGATCATAACAACAACAATGGCCTTCTCTCTCTGTCTCACTCTCTGTCTCCTCCCCCCCTATTTTCTCTCTCCCTAATACACACACAAACACATTATTGTCTTCTCAAAACCTCACCTTCCCCCCTCTCTCCTCCTCCTCCCCCTCCCCCTTAGGAAACTAGTCCAGGCCAAGGTCCAGCCTCACGCAGCAGAGCCTGTTTTTAGATCCACCTCCCTTGTTCAGCAACATTTAACGCTCACTTCAAAAACTCTGTACCTGTCAGGGCTCGAGTCCGCCAAACGCAGACTTGGCAACGGGACGTCACATTCAGATTTCACAGCTCTTTTTATGTTAATGCCTTGTTCGTTTTTGAAGTGCAGGGGCCTTGATGCAAAGTTTAGGTGAGGTTAGGACATCGCTGAGCTCGTCTGAGCTTTCATCTCACTCAGGATGTGTTTCTGTAAACACTGCATGATCAGCGTTCCTCATCCCGCCATGCTGTTTTGGCTCGGAGCATGGGCTTTAAACTTTTTTTTCTTTTTTTATTTTAATGAACATCTCTGTTAAAGGGACAGTTCAAGCCAAAAATTCACATTTTTCCTCTGGCCTGCAGCGCCGTTTATCCACTTAGGTAGTTTTGGTGTGAGTCACAGAGCTGTGGAGATATCAGCCATAGAGATTTCTGATTTTCTCTCCAATGTAATAGTACTAGATGGGACTTGGCTTGTGGTGCTCAAAGCGCCAAGAAATTCAATTTGAAAAACTCAGCAGCAGTGTCTCTTTCCAGAAAGCATGACCTGGTTACTCCAGATAATCCACAGACCTTGTTGAGAGCAGTTTCATGTAGGAGCTACTTTATTTCTGCCATAAGAAGAAAATAGTTCATACATGAAACTGCTGACAACAGGGTCTTTGGATTATAATATTTGTCAAAAATTACATTTAAGAGTCATAGAAAACAAACAAACACATGAATGAAGCAAATCTGTAGCGAGACTGAACAGCAAGGTTCAGAAACTAATCCTGGTACTGGTTTTGAGAAACTCTACTGAGATTTTCTTTTTAGTAATATTGCTATATAGAGAGCTGCATCAACTAATCTGTTGAAAGAAAATTGGTTGCCAACTATTTTGATAATTGATTGATCATTTCAGTCGTTTTTCAAGCAAAAATGAACAGCTTTATAAATGCAAAAGGATTTACTGCTTTTCTTTATCATTTATCATGCAAATGATTGCACTTTGAACTGCTGTTTGGACAAAAGACGCACTTTGAAGACGTCCCTTTAGTCTCGGGGAAATTGTGATTAGCTTTTTCCATAATTCTTTGACATTTTGTACCTTAATCTGCAGATTAATCAAAAATGAAATTGAACCATTAGTTACAGCCCGAACAGATTGATTGTTGTCTTATTCTGAGTTAAAGGCTGCATCACATTAATGTGGTAAAAAAATTGTGATCTTTTATCTGTGTAGAATGAACAAATAAAATGTCTGATGTCTCCAAAAACTCAGCAGCTCACACCAAAACAATGTAGATGGATAAATAATGCTACATGTAAGAGGAAAGATAGTAAAATACATTTTTGATTTGGGGGGTGAACTGCCCGTTTAAAATCACCACAATCATTCAGAAAGGTATTTTTCTAGCTGTGTCTGTGCTCTCCACCCTGCACTTTTTGTGTTTCCTGCAGTCACTGTGTATCCTTGCACTGCCTAAAAGCCACAAGCTTCAAAAAGTCGTTGCATCAGCCCTCTGCAAAGTCCGAACTCTGCTGGGAAAAAACTGATCAATAAATAATGGACTGAACGGATCAAAGCAAAAAAGAAAAAGAAAAAAAAAGACTGTGTTCTGTTTCAGTTCCACTTGGGTCAACTTTGTGGGTTATGACGGCTCGAAAAAGCAAAGGACTGTGGGTCGTACAGCTTCTCTCTTTTTTCCCGGAGTGCATCTCACCTTGCTCATTGAGCCCATCCACTCTGAAACCACTCATTTCAAAATCACCACTTGACTAACTCGACTACTCACCGCGGGGGATGAAACAGAAAAGACGGCTGACAAATGACTTTCAGCATCTGCGCCGTCGCTGCAGCGGATCAGCCCTCATTGTGCTTCAGACTGTTGAGCAGCCTACTTAAGAAAACTGTTTTCAGCCACTAACTGCAGCTACAGTAGAGAGTAGATTCTGTTGGATTCAGTCGATTCTGCACTGACCATCAATAGTGGAACTGAGCATCTCACACTTGAACTTGAGTAATGGTTCACTTACTTTCTGAAAAAAAAACAACAACTTAACCATCATCCCTGGCTGGGATGAGTTGGGAAAAAATACAAAAAAAAAAGCAGCAGTTGATCAAAACAGATGAGGTTATTGTTTGTCTTTGATAATTTGTCTTATTTTGATTTATTTTGTGCATTTTTTCTCTCCAGACTTGATTTTTTTTTGTTAATAACATTCCAATTAGTTTTTTTGATTGGTTGTTAGTTTGTTGGGTTTTTTTCTGTAGAAAATGTAAGATTTTATACATTTGTGTTTTTGTGTGTTCACCTCTAGTTGAGTGTGTTAACAAGCCATGCTGGACATGTACACATTAAAAATTGCTCTGAAAAATATGTAAAGTTGTGTTTTTTTTAAGCTTTTTACAAAGTTATGGGTGCTGCAGAACGCTGCCTGGACCATTTACAGAATTATAATTCAGGGTGCCACTTAAAGTGTCTTAAGTTTACATTTACTACTAAAAAAAAAACCTTATGAAGTATCAGAAAATACCTCAGATACTGCTGAAAATGCTGATATTGGTATAGAGGAGAATGCTAGTCTCTGCACTGACCCAATGCCATGTTATTAACCCTGGAATGGGACCCTGCTAGCAATGTAATGTATGAGCCAGTGATTGTATCATATCCATACAGGATCATTAGTATAAAGCTTTTAAAAATAATAATCAAATATATTTAACAAACTGGTAGCCTATAAACAAAGTTCAGATATTGGAATCCAAATTAGGAAAGAAAAAAATGGTACTGGAACATCTCTATTAAAAAGTGTTCATCTTAATTATTTATGTATTGAATGGTGTAAGCATCGTCTGAAATTCGCCGATTGCTCAAAATGCCTGAATATTTAATCTTTTGTGAAATCAACAAGAATTGAATTTGAATGCCTCTGTTATCCTGTTGCAGTCTTTTTGGGTTTTGCTATTTGTGATCACAAACTGTGTCCCCTGGTGACCACCATCAGTGTGGATGGCGCAGAGCAGCTAGCTAATTAGCTAGCCTGTGCACTTTCTCCATAAAAGTGTTTTTCCTGGGCTTCCATTTAGTTGTTAACCTCCAGTATGTCAGAGTAAGTCTGACTGCACCTGTCAACTTGAACTGGTGGTTCCACTTTGCTATTCAGAGTATAAAAATGACAAATGGATTACGTGGTTAAATAATGTGTAGGAAACATTGCTGGGTAAATAACTGTCGAGCTCCATGAAAGATGAACTGTAAAAAGTCATCAATTCAGTCTACACGAGCAGGTTTACAAGATTCATCATGACAGCAGCAGCAGGATGGCATTTACCTATTTATTTAAAATCCATGTATAAACTGTAAAACAGAGAACCACAATAATAACACAGGGATCTAAATGACTTCCAGTGTACATATTGATATTCTAGGAGAAATATGTAATATACTTGCTGCACTAAATCATAAAACGAGCAGGATATGTCATCAGACATTAAGGAAACATGTTAGGTTGAAAAACTGGCTTCTGTGACAACAAAGCTACAGACACCATGATCTCCTCTGAATTTTAAATTCAAGTCCAGAACATCTGTTTTGTTTTGTTTTTGTTTTTTTTCTGCCTGCTCCACATTTATTCCAGTCAATTAAATTAATGCAGAATTTTCGGCAAATGAGTTACTGTTAATGTGTTAATGAGTCGTAAGAAATCATTAATAATCTTCAACAAGGAGTAGATGTTTGTAACGGTTAAAGTGAGTAATATTTTTATGGAGTATGGCAGGAAGTCACTGAACTCCAACTCTGGAGTGTATATGTATTCTTTCAGAGCAGTGGGCTTTTGTTTCCGGGATAATTTATTTTTATTTTTATTTATTTATTTATTTATTTTGAACATTAGGGTTTTTCTTCTTTAAGGACAGATGTTTTTCACATATTTGGACAAATCTTCCTTAACTAGACCAGCTATTGTCAATTTGTCTCGCTTTTAATTTTGAACTGATTATATAGGCCTTTGTATTTACCCAGAAGTTTTGATGTTTAGTTTTATTGCAAAAATTGGCCTTAAATTTGAGTAAACAGAGGCATTAAAATCTGAAATCTGACTTGCTGATACATGTAGACACCCAGCAATTGTGCACACACATGTACACATACAGGGCACACACCCTCTACTCTCTTCCTGCGGTGAGGTCACTGTCCATAGGGCCTTGCTTCCTGTCTCACACGGGACAGGCAGCACAGAGGCTTTATGGGACATGGGGAGATGGAGAGACAGAGAGAGAGAGAGACAGAGAGAGAGCGAGAGAGAGAGAGAGAGAGAGAGAGAGGTCTGGCTGATCGCCAGGAAGCCACATGAGCGGGGAGGAAGTTAGCACGCAGTTTGGAGAGCCCATAAGAAAACCGAGCGGGCGATAGTGTCATCACACTGAGAGGAAATTCATTGTTCACAGCACCACAATGCTTTTTCTTGTCACGGTTTTTATCCAAACAGCAAAATTACACAGCAGAGATTGATGGCTTTAATGAGATGTTTTTGTGACTGGGAGCAAGTTGCTTCCAAGACTGAAAATGAAGCGACACCTACTCACATCCCGTCGCAGGCGTAATTGGCCAAAATTGACACCAAATGATAGTTATTTTGTCGTCATCCGAGTCCTCGTGATCGATGAATGGAGGAGGCCAGCTGAGGACTGCAAGCTTTAAATAGAAAGAAAATGTATTTAATTCTGGGATGAGAAGAAGGGAATGAGACATGGTAGAGACGTCTTAAGGGTGGCAGTGTCTGTTTGACACAGATTCAGAGTGAAATATCTCCTCAACTAAGACCCTGCAAAGGAAAAAGGGAGTTTTTCTTCTTTATACATTATACATGTTAGAACACAGTTGCTGAAATCATGTGAAAATACTGAAAACTATGTAGAACTGAATTGTGGAGTTAGTTCAGGATTTCTGTGTTCAGGATTTTTTTGGCTCACTGACGTGCTGGAACCACGGCCCCTCAACACTACATAAGCCCAATGAGCCGACACAAGAACGACACCACCTCCCCCTCCCCTCACGCTCCCTAACAGTCAACTACGAACGTACCTTCAGCAGCTCTCTCAGTCCGAATCAGCCCAGCAGTTCACTTCAGCTCACTTCAGTTCCAACAACCCAACACAAACCAAGAAAAAATCCATCCTGTCACCGTCCTCTGGCTCTGGTGGCTCAAACCTGTCTGGACATGTCCAATAAAGCCACTAGATGGGGCATCCATGTCCATTTTCGGGTCATAGTGGTGTTTGACAGTGAGACAGTGATGCCCCCAGCGTTTCAGAGCAGAGAAAACTGCAGATTTTTTCATGATTTTGAAACCTAATTTTATATACTCAGCCATTTTTTTTTTTAATAACTCAAATTTGGCTCTGTGGTTAATAACACATTTCTGTGGTGTGACAAACTCAGAAGACACAGCGGTCTCCAGTAGATGAGTCTTAACTTAAAGGATGTCAACAGATCCCACAAAAAAATACCAAAACCAAACATACATAATACATACATACAACACTTTCCTCCCCTGCTCTGTCTGCAGTACTTACATCCATGCCAGTTTATTCCTAGTGAAGACATAAATTAAAAAAAAAAAAAAATTCAGGTCACACATGTGTATGTGGGACTGACTTAAAATAAGTTTTCCATGTTTAGGGTGATGAAGGAGCACCCAGTGTAGCAGTCTGGACAACAATGGAGCTCTGTGGCAAAGGCGAATAAGATATATCAGGCTTACACAGATTGTATGTTTTGGAACTGGTTGAATAAGGAAGATAAAGAATATCACTTGGCTCATTCAACTCTGGTAGTTGTCCACATTTGCACCTGCATAGTGTCACCATCAGGTCAAATGTCCCAACTATTATTGAGAAACTCCACTAAAAAGCTGTTTTGAGACTCTAATGTTATGATGTTTCCTTTGTTGCTACTGTGGTTAGCTTCTACCTTTCGGCACAGCTAAGTTTGCTTAAACGACCAGTTTGTAGAATTTGAAGGCATCTAGCGGTTGAGCTTATAGATTGCAACTAACTCAATACTACTTGATTCACTTTCCCTGCATGCAGGACAACCTATGGTGGCCGTGACACTTGTGAAAAACACAAAAGGCCCACACTAGAGCCAGTGTTTGGTTTGTCAGTTCTGGGCTACTGCAGAAACACAGTACTGTAGTTCAACATGCCTCAGTAGAAGAAGACCCACACCCTCTGTAGATATAAACGGCTCATTTTAAGGTAACAAAAACAAAACTATTCTTATTTTCAGGTAACATACTTACGAATATGTATGTGAATATGAATATTCCTGCCATATTCTGTCAGACACCCCTAAATCCTACAAACAGGAACTTAAAGTTCTGTACAAAAATTTGCTGAACACAAAAATCCAGATTTTGTTTTTTAATAGCGAGGCTGTCGTCCCATTTTTAAAAAAAAACAATTTTGGTATTTTAACCAGCATTTATTGATTTCAACCATTGTTAATATGAAACATTGATTAAAACGGCTTAAATCGTCAGGGTACCCCCAGTTAAATTTAAAACTTTGTAAGAACTTTTTTAATACCACTTAGGATGTAATTTAATGCTACTTTCATGGCCATATAGGCAAAAGCATTGAAGATATAATGGAAAATCAGTATGGATTTTAATCCCCAGAAAACAATTCTCCATCAAGTACTTGAATTCAGTAGATCATTTAAATACTCACATTCATGCTGCCTGGAACAGACTTAACCCACTCGTATTTTGGATTTTGGATATTTTGGAAAACAGCACTTTTAGGCTCTTTTTCATAGCTAAATAATAACTTTTTAAATATATATATATATATATATATATATATATATATATATATATATATATATATATATATATATATATATATTAATTAGAAAACATAAAAAATATAATAAATTCAGGACAGGACTAGAAATTGTATAATTTAAATATACATAATAATAATAATAATAATAATAATAATAATAATAATAATAATAATAATAATAATAAATGTTATTTGTTGGCACCTTTCTGAGCACCCAAGGACACAGCAAAGTCTCTCTCTCTATACACAGAGATCAGTCAGTGTCCTCATCCTGTCCTCTGTCCTCCTCTGATGTGATTCACAGGTACGGCTGGCAGGGAGAGGAGGGGCTGCTTTGTCTCAGCCAGCAGAGAAGTTTACAGCAATTTAACAAATTTAGACAAGATTTATGGGTGAGAGACTGTGGACAAAGCAGATCAGGGCTGTCTCTTGCTTTTTGGGGGCCCTGTGTGAAATGTTATTTGGCAGGGCCTATTCAGTGACACTGTGGTGGGAGAATCCCAAATCTGGTGCACTTTAAGAGGAAAAGAGACTAGAACTGTTTTAACACATTTTTTTTTTTCTCATATTCATATCAAACATTTACATTTACATCATCAACATCTACATTTTTTTAAAAATTTAAATTTAAACGTTGGGAACAAATTTGTTCCAAATGGAACATTCATGCTATTTCCTGACTGCATAAAACGTGAAAAAGTTAGCAAAGTTTAAAAATCGACCCTATTATGAAAAATATTATCAAACTTCCTTTGATGTTTTCAAAGGAGCACAATCCGCT